>CAEFZX010006160.1:0-83243 GCA_903066825.1 Alfaro cultratus | reverse complement strand
AATTAATGCAACACTGGATGGAAATAAATCTTGTGACACTGCAGAAGCTTATTGAAACAATGCCACAGCGAATGCGGGCTGTAATCAAAGCTAAAGGCAGTCCAACAAAATATTAGAGAGTGCGACCATTTTTTGGTGGCGACTTTTTTTTTGGCCAGGCAGTGTAATTGTTTTGCAGTCAGTAGTGTGTCAAGTAACATTGACCCCAGGTGTTTCAGCTTCCCAAGATGCATTTTTAGACATTAATATTTTAGACAATATGTCTACAGAAAGTCATATTGGCTAATTTTCCACAAATTATTAGGCGATACACGCCACAGAAAAATATTGTAATACTGAACTGAAGGGTTCCACTTTAATTGCGATTTATTTTCTAATCCTGCCTCATACCGTAATTGTATTTTGAATAAAAACCCACTAGCTGTTGTACCCAAACTTTATAATGATCTTTTTAAATCGGTCGGTTTTCTCTCAAGATCCTGGGTTATTGTCATAGTCCACAAATTTTCGAACAAATTTGAGGCTAGATCTTTAGGAAAGCAGTTTATTTCTTTTCTTTACTGTCACCATGAGAAGAAAGACATTTGGATACGATGTTCAGCAGCGACTCAGAAATCGAGACTTCAGCATAATGCTGCCCTAGGAACCGCTGGAACGCCATTTTCGCCGTCCACAATGAAGCTACATTTTAAAACAGCATTGACGGAGATGATGTTGACTAAAGAACGCTGCTGTCCAAATTCAACTCCTTCATGCTTGACTTCAAATTTCCATGTCCTCACATGGACAAGACAAATTCCTCCTCCTCAAAAAAAAAAACCAAAACAAAAAAACACGTTTGGCTTCAAATGCAAGTAGAATGTCTGGAGGAGTGATGGGTAAACCTTTTAAACAACAACAAAACACTGTATAAACCGTCTAGCATGTGGAGTTACCATTATGCTGCTCCGCCGCCAGTAATACCAGTAGTGTTGGGTTGTAAAAATTAGATGCATTGCGGACTAGAGACCTCAGAATCCTTCAGCTTCACCTTAAATCAGCAGATATATGATTAAAACGTGGGCACAGTGAGGTGTTCCAACTACACAGGACTCCTAAAACATGTCAAAACGCATGTACGACTTCATTATATTTACTTTTTTTTTTTCTTAGGATTTTTGGCTCTAGTGCTCTTTTATTTGAAAGTGCGAAGACAGTAAAGTAGGTAAAGAGAGAGAAGGAAGACATGCGACAAAGATCACCAGGCCAGAAATCGAACCTGCGACGGCCGTGTCGAGGACTAGGGCCAAACCCCAGCGCCACCACAGAACCCCAGTGAGTCCTCCATAACGTCCATACTGGATCACAGTGACTGCTGTACTTTAACTATTCTTGTCCTTGATCGCTTCACTCCTCGCTCCTTTAGCCTTTCATAGTGAGCAAACTTCAGCTGTCGGAGAACATTAGATTATTATAAGGCTCCTTGTGAAAACACATAGGGACACAGAGCCTTTCGCAATTAAAGTCGCCACTACAAAAAGCCGACAGGGCGGCGCTGGGCTCGCTGGGGTGGGGAAGGAGACATGGTTAATTAATATCTTAGATGACAAACACCAGCTTTGGCACCTACTACATATTCTTTCTTCTTTAGCTGAGTGTTTTTATTTCAGGGAGGTTTTTGTTTTTTTCACAAGACTATAAATCTAAATCCGAGGGCACAGGCTGTGATGCAGTAAATTACACAAAGGGAAAACTCTTGCTTTTAAAGTTTTCTCCCTCAGATTATGATTTTACAGCTACATGTTAAGGTGTAAATTTAGCACCTGAAATGACACTGCTGCTACCCTAGAAACTTTGTCGAGCAATAAACGGTGCGCTTCCCAGTAAACGCAGATTGCTCGGCAGCTTCGAGTAATTTCCAGCGACATCAAAGCAAGAGAAACGTCTAAGTTCTTTCAAGTGTCTCTTTAATACAAACATGTATAGGCATGTTTCTTTTGAAAATCTCTTTGAAAGTTTAAAAGTTCGCTTTTTACAGTTTCTCTGCTACCAGTTAACCTTTCGCATGTGGCGTCTTCGGAGGTCAAAACATTTCAACTTCTCTTCACGTTTGAAATCGTCACAAAGCCTAATTTCCTTACAGGTTGTTGTGTTATAGGTCTTGTTGAGCCTCTTGAGCACACACACACACACGCACGCACGCAGGCAGGCGAACACAGACTCTACAAAAAAAATAAAATAATAATTGCCTGGAGGATTACCAAAACACTTCTTCTCAATGGTTTCCCCTTGAACTGGTTTCAATTAATCCCGTGTCAGTCAAGTGTCTTCAAGAGCTCTTTCCACAAGTGACCTGGGCCATTAAAAGCCTCATTTAAAAAGAGGGCAAAAAAAAAAGAAAATCCAACAAGATTTAAGAGGCGAGTGAGTCTCTAGTTAACTCTTATTGTCATGAATTGGCGGCGGAATGAGGTGGTGAGGCAGAACCTTGAGACCCAGGTAGAGAAATAGTGATGATTTTAATAAGTGTCCAGGAAAAAGCAAACACAGTCCAAACACCGGTAGCTCAGTGCACGAGGACTAGCAAATAACGACGACTAACGACAAGGACCCGACGAGGAACAAAGGACACACGTGGGATTAAATACACTGAGGGCAATCAAGGAAACAAGACACACCTGGGAGTAATCAGGGGAGACAGGACAACACGGAGAGCACAGAGACACAGAAAACTTGAAATAAACACAGAAAAACATGGAACATGACACTTATAAGAAAAACTGGTTTTTGATTAGTTCAGTGTTTTTTTGTGGAAATTCTGATATACACATACAGATTATTTCCTGCAGTATGGTGTCACACCATACAGTTTGGCAAAGGTTAGCTGCGGATATTGTGAGTTCATGAACTAAGGTAAAAAAATAATTGTCTCACGGTAAGCCTGAGGATCAAGCTAAGGCCATTACGACGTCCTGTACTTTTGGATAATAAGCATGTATCTAAATTCAAAAGAATAAATAAAAAATGCATACTTCGTCAAAGACATAATTATTAACTGAATAGTACAATTTGGCTCTAAAATGTAAGCCATCTATTGCTATTTTATCCAGTGGAGACTGGTACCCGCCTGGAGCAGACCCTGCATTGGTGGCCATCACATCGCACGGTCATAATTTGTGAAACTTGATACCAAGCTACCAAAACCGAGAGAAACATATTGCCAACAAACAAACCAGGATCCAAGGACACACAGTAAATTCTGCAGAGTTAAATCAACAGTATGCTGAGTCCATTTGGTCCCTTTCAGAATTGGCTCTTATAGAGTTATTTCAACAATAGTTTGAGTAGTTATAACTTTTTCAAGTGTTNAAGTGTTAAAACTACTCAGTTTCTTGTTGAAATAACTCTGAAAAGAGTTAAATTGACACCAATTCTGATAAGGACCAAATAGACTCGGTAAAGTGTTGATTTAACTCTGCAGAATTTACTGTGCAAAGCCCTGAAGAACTCCAGGGGAAAAAAAACAACAACAAAAAAACTCATTGGAATCAGCCATTTAGTGGTGTAGAAATTTGTTTACAAGTGGAGGAAATTCAAACAACTGCAAGTATTTACAGGTTTTGTCAACCAAAAAAAAGTCAACACTGAAAGCAGACAGCAAGATGCTAATAAAAGTCTACAAAGACCCTTTAATGTCGTTATGAGACACACAGCAGGCTTTTTGCTATCAATGATGCGAAAGCATCAAACAGGCTGTAATTCCTCAAATGTTCCACAGCTGAAAAAGTGAAGATTGGGGCAAACTTTCTTGAGATGAATGTGAGAGACTAGTAGATGGCTACCTGAAGTGCATTCAAGCAAATGGGGTCAGACTAGCTATCAGGTGGCTGGGTGTCCTAACTTTTTTATCAGCTAGAGAACACATTGGTATTTATATATCTGTTTCTTGAGTAAAACAACCTTCATTTTAGTTGCCAAAGTGCAATTAAATCACTTTCTCCAGGGCTGACATATGAGCTGATGACGCATGAACACTTCTTAGTAAGCATTTGATAATTTCACATAAATAAACACATTAAAAAACACTTTAACAAACACCTGTGTGTTTCATTAAGTGGTTGCGCAACTCTGTAGAAAATATTTAACACCCTAGATTGATAGATCTCTCAAACAACGCTGAAACTATTCAGCAGCGACTACGGCGTTTATATAAAACAAACAGTTACCGTAAATAAGTAAAACAACAACAAAAAAAACCTCTAATGTAATAGCCACAAGCCAAACACTGACAACTAAACGAATAACACTTGGGAAGTGTGTAAGCAGATGTTCTGCTTTTCTGGAAGAGCACAAGTTGGATCAAGCTCCCAATTGTTTAGACAGGAAGGCTGCAGCCTCGCTGAGCTCCACAATCATGTAGAACACAAGAGTCTGCCACATGGCAGATTAACTTAACTCCTTCTGCTCTCTAACAAAGTCCTCCGGTTTTTTGAGGAATCACAACCAAAGCCCGAGCCTAACTCCCCCCCCATCCCCTGCGCTCGCTGGCACGTACCTCCAAGTCGTACAAGGCCGAACATGCATGCATCAGCGTCTTTTTTTTGGGCCGGGGGAGGAGGTTCATTTAGCTCATACCCTCTGATTTGCTCATTCTTGGCACCGACATTTATTTGGCCTCTTTTACAAGAGGAAATCTGCGCCTGCAATTTTTTCCGGCGCATGTTCAAGGAGATGAGCAGTAGCTGGAAGCATTTGCAGATAGGTGAGAGTGACTCACCGAGCGCCCTCTCATTGACGGAGGATGTCTTCTGTCAAACCTTTACCGTTAAAAGGAGGTTTGAGGGCTTCACTTTTTTTGCTTCGACTTGCAGAAGTTCACCCCCCCCCCCAAACTCTGGCCAGATATTTGCCGTGATAAAAATCTGGCAGCGGAAAGAGTCACACATTGTGGAATGGAAAAAATATATATATCCAGTCTTACCACGGTGCGTCATGCCAAACAGGCTTTAACAACGCATAACAACTGTCTGCAGATGATGGACAGAGAGAAAAGAGGAAAAGAAAAAAAGAATGAACCTCAAGTTGTTTTGAAATAAACAGGGTGATATTAAATTCTTTCAAACAATGTACGACCCACAAATGTGGAGTTAGACCTCGATTGACTCGTTTAGGTTTCAGGAGCTTATCTGCAGTAATCAGAAAAAACAAAACAAAAAAAAAACAAAAAAAAACTAACATCTGAGTTCAAACTGCTTTTTTCCCCTGTTTGGCTTCCTGCATTCAAATTTCTCTGATCTAGCACCTTGAGCACAAAAAAACACAAAACAATAAAAACATGATTAAAGTGATGCCTTCCTGCTTTAACTCTGTTCTATAATTTGTCCCCATCAGATCGTAGACGAGCAATGTTTTGACATGAGATCTGTGAAAAATATCGGTTGGCTCTGAAAGGAATGAAAACATATAAAGTGGAAATTTGAATACGTGTAATTTGGCTTGTGTAAACTTTAAAAGTTTCTTAACAAAAGGAGCAACAGGTTTATATACAGCCACAGATAGAAGATTTTCAGGTGGGAGCTTCATTTCTTTTGTGTTTGCTTGTTCAGACTGTCTGGTTGTCTTTTTTGTTACCATGACTTTAAACCACCATGTTTAAATGTAGTTTTATAGTTTGCAAAATGAGCAAATAGAGAATAGCTTCAGAAACTTTTCTTTATTTGGCATCGTGATGCAGGGAACTTAACGATATGCTCAGCGCCAATTGCTATCCCTCTAAATTTATTCGTAATTGTCAAAAATTACATCCATAAACATTTTATTGGCATTTTATGTGATGAACAGAAATAAAAGTGTGCATAGTAGAGCACTGCAATGACAAGCCTTTTTTTTTTTTTTTTTTTTTTTTATAAATGAAAATCCAAAAATAATGCATCCCATGCATTTGTATCCAGCCAACACTTTGTAGAACAGGACTGAAACTTTTCTGGCTTGTTTTTCCTTCCAAAACAGATCGGACTTGATAAGACTGAGTGGAGATCATATTATTTGAACATTTTTCTAAAGATATCAATTGGATGTAGGGCTTGACTTTGACTGTGCCACTGTAACGTGAATATGCTATCGTTCCTACCATTCGATTGCAGTTCTGGCTGCATGTTTAGGGCGACTGCAAGGTGAACTTTCCCCTTAGTCAAGTGTTTTGCAGCCTCTAAAATTGGCTTTCATCCAGAATTGATGAGTAGTGTTAGTTTTCTGCCACACATAGAATTGTGTAGCCTGGTCAAAACCAAGTTTACTATTTTACTCAATCGCTAATGTTTGCCCATGATGTGTGCAATGTGCGAGTTCTATCTTATAAACAACCATCCTCCACTGCAGACAGAGAAGTGTCGGTCCGAACGAGGGCGGCTGATCACGTTACATCAGTATTTGGAAGTGTGGCCAACGCTTACTGAACAGTTCATCTCCTCCGTTGCCATTGCTAAAACTATTTGCAGACAGACTACAATTCTAAAACAGTGCAAAAAAAATGTAAAAAAAATCGCAACATTGTCGTTCACAACTTCTTCTTCTCTTCACCGATTGGCCCAGAAGAAATTCTACCAGAGGAATCAAAGTCAATGGGAGAAACCCCAGTGAAGCGAGATGAATAGAGTGGAATAGCGTTAGAAGGCAATGGCCGGGTAAAGCAGTTTACACGAGACCAAAAAGTTCAGTTTTAGTCTCATGTAAAACACTGTACGATAATCTACGCCGCATCTTTTATTCGTGATGTGTTTGTTGGACCTTTCCGAAGTGATTCTGTTGCAGCAAGTGAGCTCAGCACTCTAGAACCCTCCATTGTGCAGTTTGTCTGGATTTACTAAATTGAGCTCAGATACTGAGATATGTTGAACTCCTGCACAAAATAAATAAATAAATTAATTAAAAAATCTGTCCAAGCTATTAGGGAATCTTGTCAATTACCTCACATTCAGTTCCTCCATTGTTTGCTCATAAAACCTCCATTATGACAATGTAGCATTGCACTTTGGCAGCTATTATTTCCATTACAAATACCTTACAAGCTGCTGGCAAACACCAAGGGCTTCAGAGATATTTTATTTGACATCCTGAGAATCACAATGAGTTACTTGAGCATTGGATGACAGTACGGGTCATGTTCTGCATTAGATCTTCATATAGCTTTAAATCCAGCACTGACACCTTGTCAGAGTAGATGTGGAGTTACTATATCAGGATGGCTGATCAACAATTTCCTGTTTCAGACACTGGATCCTTTCTTTTCTTCTCGTAGGGACTTTTCTTTTTGATGCATGATTAAAGTCAAAGAGAAATGAATTATAGCCATTGTTGTTCCAGCATCAGATTAGTCAGGATGTTTTTGATTAAATTCAAACAAAAGGGAAGGGCTTACAAGTTGTTGTTTTTTGTGCAAACTTTGAAAACAGAACTGTCTAATGTCATTATTATCAAGAAGAATGGCAAGTTAGGCTTTTGTATCATGTCACAGTCAACGTTTCTCTCAGCTTAAACATAAAATAGCACAAAGTCAATGAGATGAAAATTAGAATTCAGAAATAAACATGACTAACTCTAAAAAGTGGGGGGTCTGCTCTGTGTTTCAGAAAACAACTGCAGACATGCCCAGATCTGGCAATCCATCCCAAAAGCAGACAAGATGCTGAATAAAGTCTACAAAAAACCCCAAAAAACCCATAAAATGTCATTTTACCTACAGAAGGTTATTTGTAATGTTATGAAAATGCATGACAGTACATAAAGAAAGAGACTGAATAAGTAAAACTTCTGAAGGAGAAACATTTCCTGAACAGAACAGTGAAAACTGTGGCAGTATTTTAGACACTGAAACAGAAACCGTGTTTGTGTGTTTCCAAAAAATGGAGGAACCTCAAACCAACTGCGAAGCTTAGAAGAATCGTGGTTCGAGGTCCTTGCTTTGTTGCAGCAGGACCTGGCCACCTCACAATCATAGAGTCTGTCATGAATTCTACCAATTATCACAACGTTCCTAAGGAAGATGCGAGGACCTCTGTGAATAAGTTAGACCGAAAGCGGAACTGGACTGAGAAACATGACAATGATCTGGAGCGCAGCAGGAAATCCCCCAAAGGGTGGCGGAGATTGAAGGGCTATAAATTCAGTCAAAGCCCTGATCTTGATTTCATTGAGATGCTGAATCAGGCAAAAGAAAATCTCTCAAATGTCTCATAGCTGAAAGTGAGGAGTGGGGGAAACTTTCTCAGACCGATAAGAGAGACTGATAGACGCATCTCACGGAAGTTATTTAGGCCAAAGGAACTATGATAAGCTGAGGGAAACTTTAACGATGCTCTGTTTGTTTATATTTCTGCTTAATGAGCAAAATGTGGCTATTTATTTGTTGTTAACTTGTTACTACATCACTACCCCAGAGATAAATAATAATAATTAGACAACAATATGTGAACATTTCACTTGAAACAACTGAATATTTTATTGTGGCGTTTATGTTTTAAAGCAAAGTATTTAGGTCTAGATCCGTAAATGCCAAATAAAAAAAAAGTAATTTTTTTTTTCAAATTATCTTAATTGAACATGTTTTCTAAAAAGCAAAAAAATAAATCCAAAAATCCAATCTTTTCCATCAATATTAGAAAAAAACAGCAAAATATTCTTTTGGCTAACATTTATAATCGCTACACATTGATTAATTGAACATGTTGTGAGATCTTGTTGTGAGGTCATGATAATTGTTTTTACATGACCTTTCACTAGGATGTTAATGTATGTCTGTCTCATTACTGGAGGAGCCATGATAGTTTGTGACACGCCTACCTTGATGGAGCTGGAGTGACATTAAGTCTGTTCTGTTTGCAGAAAATCTGCTGCATTTTTTTTTTTTTTAGGTCACAATTGAAGAAGACATAAACAAGTAGGCCTGCAGGATCAATTTGTTCTCTTCATATTTCACACTTTATTGTTCACGGTTTCAAACGAAAAACACCCACAAGATCATTTTGTCCAGCAACTATGCAAAGGTCGCCTTTAAAGTGACATCTTTTATCCAGTCAACAAAGGTGTGTTTGTCTGGATCCCACACGTCTCCATCTGCAGAGTTTAAGAAAAACCTTTCTGTAACTCCAAACAGGCCTTCAGAAATGCTAAACCTGCTGTGTAAAAAGTTCAACTCAAACCATTTGAGGAGACTCTTTGCCTCCAGTCATTTACCGTAATTTCCGGACTATAGAGCACACCTGATTATAAGCCGCACACAGTACATTTTTTAAAGGAAAAACCATTTTGTACATATATAAGCCGCACCTGTCTATAAGCCGCATGTGCCTACATACAGACTGTACACAGAAAGAGTTTTAAAAGTTTTAATAATATACCTTAGCTTTTCTTTCCAAACAGTGCCTGTGACGCGGCAGTAACACAGCAGCAATACGGTAGTAACACAGCACTAACAGGGTTGGTTAAAAAAACATACAGGTAAAAGTCACTGAGAGCCATCATCTTCTTCCTCCTGTGAACACAGGAGGACGAAGAAGTTGAGAAGGACTTGCTTAAGCTACATTAAACGTGCGTCTTCCTCGACACACATATTCCACCTGTCTCACTCTTACCTTTTCTGCTTGAGCGCCCCTGGCGGCCGTTGGAAAAAAATGCATAAATAAGCCGCATCGTTGTATAAGCCGCAGGGTTGAAAGCATGTGACAAAAGCCGCGGCTTATAGTCCGGAAATTTAAGGTAAGTTTAATAATTCAAACAAGGATAGAAACAGTAGGTTACATTAAGTTGTTTAGTGAGACTCTCATTTGGGTTTTACTGATTTCCTTTTATTCACATGATCACTAGTTTTAACTTGAGCTAAAAGGAAGTGTAAACCTACCATCTCAGTTCATTTAATGACATTTGTTCCCCTAATTAGGTGACTATGTCACCACTGACAATGTTTTTAACTATCTCCACCATTTTTCCTGACAGCTGAAATTACATGGCATTTCCTTTCATTGTAAAGACACTGAAAACACAACTACTAGCTCTTTCACGCAAGGTGGCCGCTACAGTTGGCAGCTATTCAAAAGCTATTTTCTTCTGAATGTGAGTGTTGGCGTGTGTTGTCTCAGTTCAGCCATTTGATGTGCCCCACACAGTGCCACCTACTGGGCAGTCAATGTAAGTGCAAAAAAATAGAAGAAATATCTCCAAACCCAGTCAGCAGTTAGCCAGAAAAACTGGGCTCTGAATTTGTTGTATATATATATATATATATAACAAAAATATTGGCAACAGTTATTAACAATTAAGACTGAAGTATAAGACATGACAGCAAGACCAATAAAAAGGTAAAATGTAAAATGAGAATCGCGTTATTGACTAGACCTGTGGATGTTCGAATTATTTTAGGACTTTTACTAAATAACTTTTCCCATTTTCTGAGACTGTAAAATTTTATCAGGGTTCTTAAAAAAACAACAACTCCTGAGACAAATTACTTTGATTTAATATTTTATAATGACTAGTTATTTTTTGTGACTGCAAGCAAACATGGCCTCAATCTTTTAATCGTCTTTAAATCAATTAGTCAATTCAAAGCAAACCAGACAGAATACCAAATGTTGTACAATTAATCAAAATGTAGGAAATATACATAAAAAAAAATAGAGTTTGTGTCATGAGTTGTGAGTTTGTGGATGAACTAAAATGCAGATAGGAACTGGGAGCACAGATCATGTTGAATATTTTAATGAGAAAAAATTATTTAAAAAAAAATAAAAAATACTTACAAAAACCACAAGGAACACAATGAGCCAGAGCCAAACAAAAACAGGAATCCAGAACAAAAAAAAAAAAAAAAAGCCAGCAGGGTAAACCAGGGAGGTAGAGGAATTAAAAAGGAAAAAACAAGATATGATGGGAAGAGCCATCAAGGAGGAACTGAGAATGAGTTGTGTACATACTGGGGAGGTTGATTACTGAACAAGGAACAAATAGCTGATTGGAAACAGGTTGCAGGTGTGAAGGGGGAGAGAGAGGAAGAGAGAGACAGAGAGAGACAGAGAAAAAAGAGAGAAAGAGAGAAAATTGGCAGGGTGTGGGAGAGTACAAAAGGAACTTGGAAATTAATCTAATTCTAAAGAATGTCTAGACATAAGGAACATAATAAAACTAGAGTAATAGAATAACTACACACAAGAAATAAACATTATAAACTACAATCACTAAGGAGGACTGAGCTAAAGTGAAACAGAAATAAGGCTGATCTAATCAAATAAAGAGGCTGAGGAACAAAGAATAGTGAAACTAGAATTAGTAAGTCAAACCCCAAAAACAACCCAAGAGTTTACTCAAACAATGGCATTAACAACAATAAAAAACCCAAAAAATAAATACATAAAAAATAAAATGCAAGAATAAGTTCATCAGTTGAATTAAGAGGGGAAAAACTTTTTGTGTATAATTAAGTTATGTAAACTTTATTTTCAGATGTACTGTTTATGTTTTAGCATTATTAACCTTAACTCGATTGGATTGTAAAACCGATTTGGATCCATCTACATGATTAGATTGATTAGACTACATGCTTGTAGCTTCAGCTGTTTGTCTTGTAAAATGCCTTGAAGTGAAATTGTATTTAGTTGGCACTATAAAAAAATAACATTAATTGAATTGAACAGGGCTTATGTATTGGAGCAGCCAAACACCAAATATAAAATAATTATGAATATGTTCCAAAAAAGTGGTACAGTTTTCACAAATCTCAGGGAGTCTTTGTTCACTGCAGCAGAAGCAAAATTAAAAGTGTAGAATTTGTAGTATTTTGAACAAGAGGTGATCAAATTCACTTGACGCTGGTTAGAAAAAAGGTAAACTATAGTCCTGGGGTTTAGTGCTAAACCTGATTCTCAAATTAGAAATGATATTCAGCATCATTAGCTTGTTGTATTTCATGCAGTTAATCCACCAATGGTTGGACATCACACTTTACAACAGAAAAAGAGAAAAAGTCAAATGTATGTCCGCCCCCTACTGGGCTCACAGAATGGCGCCCTGGGCTGTGAGCCCATATCGCTCGACTTCAAGCTCACCTGTTACTGAGTCTCCGATATTCACACCAAACATTCAGACTGACAGCAAAATGGAGATCAAATTCCATCCCATTTAGGCTTTCATCAGCCTCAAATGCAGTTTGGATTTCGCGCTTTAATCCTTCCCTCAGGGAATGAAAAAAAAGGGAAAGAGAAGAAGAAGAAGTTAAAAATCCAGTGTGTCGGGAGTTGGAGGCGTGAAAGTTTTCCCTTCAACTTTTCCTCCCTCCCCCGGCCAATAACAGGGGCCGGCTGTAATGAGCGGACTCCTCTGATTTGTCCGGGCCTGCTGTCCCGGGACGTGAGTGACAGGCCGAGCGGAGGGCTGGTCGTCTCCCCACCCCGCAGCCCCATCAGCATTGCCCCCACCGCCCCCTTCCCTCTGACTTTTGACGGGACTCTGCGTGACGCGGCTGAAACAAGGGGGCAACACTTGAGAGCTCCCGGGCGCAGCGGTGCGGGACAGTTCAGAAGAGCAGAGAGGAGAGGAGCAGTGCGGGGAGAGAGAGAGAGAGACGGAGCTCAGCCGTCAACCAGCTGGAGGAACCCACACTTACAAACCCCCTTATGGCTGCTTGAGACGTACCGATACACCCCCCCTCCCCCTTTTTCCCCTCTTCCTCTGGGACTTATTTGGACTTCTCCTTTTTTTTTTTTTTTTTTTTTTTTTTTTTTTTTTTTGTGTCTTCTCGTCCTGACCAGAAGTTTATAGCGAGTCTAATTAAGTTGCTCTCAGTTGAGGAGTGAACCCACTTGCCGTGGACGGCGCAAGGCGGTCATGGATACCCATATAAGATGGAAAGATAAACGGAGAATAAGGGACGCCCAGATCACTTTAGCGGTGATTCTGCTTTTTGTCACGTCGCGTGCAAGTTCAGGTAAGATGCAGCGGCCGTGTGATGTGTTTGGGATCCACTTTGGGAAAAAAAAAAAAAAAGTTTTCCCCCTCAGTGGGTCACTGATGAGCGCCCCTCCTCCTCTATTAGTGCCTTAACTTATTCAGCTTGCAGGGTCAGGAACTTTAGGGGGACTTTGAGAAGTGTTTTTGCGATTTTTGGAAAAGTTTTTTTTCGCTCTTTTTTCTATTGGGAAAGTTTTAATGAGGATTTTGCTGCTTATTGCAGTGGCGCCACGAAGGGTGGACCAAAGGGGGCAATGGTTGCCAGCACATATTTACCAGTCCCTTGTATTCCCATAATATTTTTATCTTTTTATTTTATTTTTTTACGAACACTAATTAAATACACAAGAAAACAAGCTTTTACTAGTTGTAAAATGTACCTATTTTTTGTTGGTGGATTCATTCATGCATATGTAGCTTTTGGTTTTATAGTGTACCACTTCCGACTAGCCACCACTCACTACTACAAATACAAAAGCATACTAAAACTCCTTATATCCTGCCATGACTTAATTTTTGTGTGCCATTCCATCATCATTATCAGTGGTTGCCATCTTGCCATCCCTTTTAAAACTTTCTGCAGGTCTCCCTGTTTTCAGTTATTTACAATCCTTACAATTTCTTGTGGGGCTCACGTTTCGAATGCTTCGTATTTTTGCAAAAATAAGTTCTGTGGTGCACTTCAAGAAACTTCAGTGAGGCGTTTGCTGCTCCAGTTTTTTTTCTTTTTCTTCTCCCTCAATAGATGGGAAGGATGGGAACAGTTTTCAGAAGCTGGGAGGGGCTGTAGCTCCTCTGAAGTGGTAGGGTGGAGCGGTTCGAAGGGCTCCGACGCCAGGGGACACAGCTCTTAAAGTCCTGGGGTCCCCTCTTTTCTGTCAGTGATGGTTGTGTAACCAAGTCCACACATATCTATGCATAATGTTAGCATTTCATTCAAATATGACTTGGAGCTCAAATCCTTGATGCATCGTTATGTGGAAGGTGACATTTAAGAGGTTTTCTTGTCTCTTGGAGGTCAAGACGTCAGGCTTGGGTCTGACCTTTAAGTATTATTAGCACCTTAAGACGGCCTGACATTGCTGGTGGTCTGCTGCAATGTTCCGACACCAGTCTTTGAGCTGAACAGGTGGCTTCTTCTGTATGTTGTGCACAGGAAGTGTCCGAGATTGTGCTGAGCTTGTGAATTAGTAGAGTCATAATGACCACTTTAGTGTCCATTTACAGCAGAGAAAAAGATAGTTTGTCCGTTTTAGCTCATATGCAGGTGAAGTAGTTACGATTGTCTCTTCAGTTTCTTGTTGCTTGTCCAAACTGTATAAATGTGTAATATTTGGATCTACCATTGGCTATGTCAGAATATTTGAATTGTGATTGCTTTTAGTGGATCAAACAGGAGCTGGAGCTTGATGCTGATGCTGCGAGCTGGATTAAAAAAAACCTTACATGACTCATGTAAAGGATCCTCAGGGCACTGATGTGCTTCTTGAAACTTGAAGCTGACATAGTAAAGACTCGATGATTGAGTGGTAGTAACATAGCAAGTACCTGAAAAGCCTGTGTAAACTAATTATTTTCTCCGTCAGTTTTACTGTCGTGCTCTTTGTCATCGCAAAGTACAGCGTTGGTAATCTTAAAACACTGTGACACGTAACGTTTCACCCTCAAGTCAAACAAAGTTTAACTTTCCTATTCTTCAGCTACAGTAGTCTTTTTTCACTCACAATTAACAGCCTCTTACCACCCAAGGATAAGTTTTAGTGCAGTTCCTTTGAAAGGCTTGCACAGATATACAATAAAGGCATTGTATGAGGTATGGCTATTGCAATGACTGCTTCAGAATGTTGACATTTGCAATAAACATGTTGAAACACAGGATCTTTTTATTATATACATTCCATATTGATCATAATCCCATGCCTGAATGAGAAGTTACTTGCATTATCACAGCACTTTAATTAAAAACAACAAAGTGGCAATGAGTGTCGGTTAACAGTGTTTCGCCACAGCTATGAAGGCCTTTCTATTGGGAGTTAGCATGCCCTTTCTGTCCATGCAATTAACCTAGATTTGAAAGCTAAATGTTTGGGTTTATGGAAGGAATGACAGTATAAAAAGTGCTTTGTCTCCGAGTGTGGGACCTCTTGCTTTAGTCTCCTTTGACCTGGAACAGAACGAAATACATAAAACGCAAATTGATTCACTAAATAAGAGAAATGTTTTCTTAACAAGAGCACACTGTCAATAGGACACTGAGGTTTGATTTTCAATTAGAATTTTACATAGAATTCAAAACAGGAATTGCTAAGCTAACTGTAGCCTCTTGGTCTTGATCTAACATCACTGTATAGAACTTTATCTTTTTATAATATTGTATAATATAGGTTAGCATACATTTTCATATGGGCTGCCATTTAGCTATATCGTTTAAAATAAGAAATAGGTGTTGTCAAAACACAGGTCAAAGCTCACTTAGTTGTAAGTTATCATTACCTAAAGCATCTCACTGAGTTACAATGTAAACAGATCAGCTTTATCCGACAACAACTAAACTGACTTTAATAAGGAAAGTTCAGTTTTCACAGTCTTACGTTTTTGACCCTGGCCAAACATTTACTCATTCTAGCCCAGCAGCCTAAACTACTTTTCAACCACATTTAGACTTCAATAAACATATGCATGTTCACTTCTTTTCACCTTTTTCATTCTACAATTACATGCTGTGTAGAAAGAAGGTCTTAGTTTTCAAGAACATATTTATTGGGGGTAGCCGTTGTTGAGAAAAATATGTTCTTCTGAGGTTAGCCCACTGTGCTAACAGACTTAAGCATTTTTTTTTTTTTTTTTTACATAAAACCAGATATTTGCAAAAGTAAAGTAAGCAAAAACAAAATGGCATTTGTTGTGGTCTTTATCATTAGCTAGTTTCTGCTGGTGTTCTGGCAACAAAAGAAGCTATTAAACCAAGCTATAGAGAGATTTGCTAGAAATGTGTAGCCTGTTTACATACAGTGTGTTAACATAATGTATGCCAAGTTTTTTATACTCCTGTTGATGGAAACAAAATACCCAAATAATCATCCCACTGAAAGTTAATCAGGCTATGCTAGTGAAAGTTCATGGCTCATTTGGAACGCCATTTTGTTTTACTGTTAGAAAGGAAACTTTAAGGCTTAAGTGAAAAGTAGAAATAACAACAGGCCTGTGAGTCACTGAGACAAAGAAGGAGAAGAAAGGTCAGCGCTCAAAGGTGATTGCTAGAGCTTTCACGTCAAGTTTAGCATTTTATCGCCAAAAGAAGGGGGATTCTTTCTCTATAGAGTAGGTTTTTTTCTTGTTTCAATAGATTCCCTTTGGGATGTGCTGGAGGAAGTGAGACTAAGATGAAAAGTGAGGTTGAATTTAATGAAAAGAAGCTGCACAGTGGGATGTTGAGGAACTATGAAGTCTCTTTTCCAACCTTATCATTTGCCTTAGATTCAGAATTCAATGATGAGCGTGTCTTGCTACAACCATATCCAGGTTGTTTTAGATTGCATGCAAGCAGCAATGTTTTCTTTGGATATTAATTCATTTATTTCCATCTACCACGTGTTTTATTTATAAGAAAACCTCCTGGATTTAAAGAAAATTGGATTCAATTGATTAACCAAATTTCACTTTTAACGTTCTTTTTCCACAGCTGGAAATTCACACAGGAACAGAACCCAGTCATTAGAAATACTGAAAAAACATTCTTTGAATACTTTGCGCAAATGAAAACAAAGCCATATGTTAGCCAAACCCATAGGTGATATATGGCAGCAGTCGAGGGGCAGTTGTGTTTGGGCAACGTCAACCATATATTTTTAGGAAATAGGAATTATGCGATGAACTTATATGCGTTTAATCCTAATGCAAGTTTAAAAGGGTTGAACAGAAGACCTTGCCGTTTCTCTGAGCGGCTCCCCATCTGGATTCGATAAGTTCCATTGTGCTGTCTGCTAAGCCCTCCAAAAAGCCAAAGAAATGTCTTCCAGATGTTTTCCTCCCATTCTTGGTGGAACAGAGAAACCATGAAAAAAAAAATAAATAAAATTCAGTTGCATTTTCTTTCAAGAGAAAATACGCCATTGTGTGTTGGTTTTAGAGAAAATATCTAATCAAATATCAGTGACACAGTTATAGAGGGGTTTAGGAGTATAACAGCAGCATATGTCTTTTATTTACCCAGTTTTGTGCTCGTTACAACCAGGGTCATTAAAAGGTTCCTTTTGTTTATGTGGGCTGCCTTTATGGCAGGGTTAAAGGTCTGCTGCAGCTGGTTTTCATCAAGAGTTGCCCTGTGTCTGGACAGCTCTTCTTCAAAAGGATATTTTATGTATTGGTCATTTCTGCCCTTTGGCTTTTTGATGAAGCTAGTAAATAGTGAAGTTCAGAAAAGTGACCCAATGCCGGCAAGATGAGCTCATCGGGCTTCTTGGTGTTTTATGTGCAATGATAGCAGGTGGTTTTCCTGGAGCGTGCTGCCAAACAAGGCTCATCTTGATTTATGAAATGATGCTGATTAATGTCTCTTACCTTTTGAGAGTACAACTTATTGAATGCTGGAGGAAGGAACAGGTTTAGAGGGTCATCTTTCATCCACTTTAACCACCTTCTCTTATCCAACTCAGACTCATTTGGTGGAATTTGGGTCTGCTGGTTCTTACACAGTGTCTTTTAGCTCTCCTGAGGTCATGTCCGACAATATCAGATAAGCGGCCATGAGAGAAAGTGGCTTCTTGTGTGTGCCTATTGCCTTGGTGCTGAGGAAGGAATCTGGGGCTGCATGGAGAGGCAGTGACCCTGTAAGTGCATGTGCCACTTCAAGTCTGTAAATGCAGGCTTTGTGGATAAGAGACGATGTAAATCAGCTTTAATGCATGATAATAACACGGCAGATAGAGCAAAATATGCACGACAGATTTTTAACCCAGTGACAGAGTTAAGGAGATCCTTTGTTTGACACAAGCAGCGTATTATTTGCCATGTCCTGTTGCTGATTATCTTCAAGTCTCATTTAGACTAAGCATTTTTCTGTTGTTTTAAAGTTGTCATGGTGCAGAGCGCTTGGTTTTCAGCAATTTTTCTGATTAGTTTTTCTCCCTATGTGCATCTCTTCTCCAAATGAAGTGTTGGCCGTGCTACTTTGTGAGGCAACCCCAAACACTTGCGCTTGGGATTTTTCAGAATGCTTTGTTGCTGTACGTTGTGCATGGCAGAGTGAAACTCTGCATCTGGTCCAGACTTACAAGCTCTGCATTCACTTTAGCTGTAAAACAGTGCTTTTCTCTGTAATGGGTATTATAATCATTGAGCATGGAAAGCAATGTATGACTCATCCTTTCCAACCCCATTCCCCCTTCTCCAGCCAGAGCCTAGCCGCAACTTTGGTTGCAGAAAACTGAGTGTAAGCACTTTTTTCCAAGTGGGAAGAAACAATGGTTTCTGGTCAGTCATGAAACTTTACTGTAGTCTTATGTAGGCTATTTTAAATTTATTAGGTGATGAAATCAGTTGAAGTTGTAATGAGAGGACATATATAGAAGAACATAGTTTGCCTAGTCAGCAGGATTTTGTTTTTCTCCGCGAAGCTTAATTCATTTGGTCTTGTTGCAAGAAGGGACTCAACTAGCGTTTTACCGCACACTGGTTATGTGTTTAAGCAGGATTTAAGAGATCTTTCTGATGGAACAAACCACTGAATAGTCAATCTTTTGTTTAGTTTAGAATGAAAGCAAAAGAATCTTTGAGCACATCCCACAACCTTCAGCACTTACATCCTACAAGATGTGACTTAAATGCTGAAGGCTATGTAACTAAATTGCTAAAGTCCAAAAGCATGGTCAAAGCAGGAATTCAAGGGATAAAACACATGCAAACTTTAAGGAAACGGTGAGGAATGGAAGATCATGAAGGCATAGACGTTTCATACTACATATCATGTGAATATGTGCTGCAGTGGTGTATAATATACAACTTTTCTATACTCAATTATATAAAAGCACATATGATGACACAGAGCAGTTTTCCTTAGATATAATGTCTTTGTGTTTTTATAAGGATGTTCTTGTTTTGACCAATTAGGGTTGTGCGTGATACACACCTCTTCTTGTTGCTATTGACGGTATGCTTAGTGAGGTCCTCAAGCCTCAAGCCCTGGTCACAGCTAGAGTTTAAGCCATGTGACGACGATTAAACTGTTTAGAGATAGTAAGTCTCTAGAAATGTCATGTTTGGGGAAGTTGAAGAAGGAGAACAAACCTTTTGACAGTTGAGCTAATCAGACCTGGCCTGGCCTTTCTTGGGAGATTTGCCTAGGTTCCCAACTCTTGTTCACTCTGTGGGTCTTTCCGCTACAGCTGAGGAAGGTCGGCCTAGCTACTGTGCTAGGGTTGGCCTTTATTCTGCCCAGGTTCTCATCAACAGAATCTCTCTTGTCAGGTCTGACCACCTGGGCATGTCCCTTAACCACTTCAACCCAAGTATGCTGTCCAGGAGGGCTGCTTTGAGGGCTTAGTGGGTGCTTGATGCCAGGCAGTGTCTGTGGGTTGGGTATGAGAACACTGTGGGTGTTTTCCATGCAATAAAGAGGAGTTTTCAGTGTGGTCCCCTTGCTATCCAGCTGCTATCCCTCTCACTAGTGGTTTCTGTGGCAGAGTGGGCTCTCATGCTGCCTTGTTTCCCATCATCAGTTGATGGATATCCCTTGTTCACAGTTGATGGAGGTCTTCAGCAGGGTTGGTGGGACGCCTTTTGTACTTATGACTATGAAATTTTCTGTTGGGGTGGACCCTTATGCTGGGATAACCCTTGCAAAGTAGTTTTATTTATTGTTGACTTTAATTCAAGAGGGCTGACCTAGAGGTTTGCTGTTGGACTGCACATGCAGGTTGCATAAATTCACTGTAATTGCCAACTGTATTAAACAAACTACCTAAATGGATAATGAGTTAACGGTATGTATTTGGGCAACTGAATTCTTGCAATTACTTCTCAACAGCAGCCTAGTCAACAGTAATAATGTGATTCTAAAGTATCACAGTAAGAAATGATTGTCATACAGTGAACCATACACTGTTACACCGATGTGCTGATTTCGATTATTACAGCACAAACACTTTTTCAGCTTGTTAGGATGTCATGGATATATCCTCTATATATTCTCGGACAGCTGTTGATTTAACAAGGTGCAGAAGTATTTATTGCTAAAAAACCAAGGAAAAAACCTTGAGAACTGAAACACGAAAAACAGAGAAATCAACACAATTACTTGATCTTAGTTAGCTACTCATATTGACTCTTATATTAAAATATATGGCAGAAATGAACATTTTGACCACCTCCTGGTAGTTCATTGATCTCTGAAACTAAAATATCCTTTTACACAAAAGTTGGCGAACTTTCGTGGAGGTAATCATCCTTTTATATTCTTCTATAACTTCAGAATTTGTGAAAACCTAAGATTTGCTCAGCATTGTTACTGATAAACCTATGTGGGCAATTTATTTTCAACATCTGATTGAATTCTCTTTTTTCTGAGCTTAGTAAAACAACACAAATGGCCACCCACACACTTTCACTAAAGCAATTCTTATGTTATTTACAGTTTTGTTCAGTTACGAAGAATATTATTAAGAGGTCAATCTAGTGCAGTAACTCCATTTACTAAATAATACACATTACATAGATTATTTACACACAGAATGATGTTTTCAAGCCTTTAATTCTGTTACATGGGATGATTTTCCTCTTGCAGCTAATGAAAACAACTATTAAATTATTATATCAAACCAAAAGCAAGTAATTTTTTATAAAAATGTGAAGAGTCAGCTATAATGTCTGCTTTTGAAAAGGAACTTTTAATCTGACAAATGAGCCTTATGAGAATGCATAATCAAATTTATTGGATATGACTTTTGCATAAGTATTCAAAGTGCATAGTCAGCTGTGTTTACACCTTGATTTGCTTGGTTGATATCACTTGAACTCAAGGCTAAGGGTTCAACGCGCATCCTTGAACTGCTAAGGTCTGGAGAGGAATGCGTTTAATAAGCAATAGAAATGTGAAAGTAGTATTGAAGTAACTTCCACTTTTTCTTTATTTGTGGACTTTCCCTGAAAGTATTTGAATGGTGTTGGAACAGTTTGTTAAGTAGGTATCTGGTTTTGGCTGATTTATTGTACGATTCAGGCATAGTAGCATGATCCTATTTGCACATTGACTTCTGTTCCCCCACAGGGTTGATGTTGCTCAAGTGAGTCACCCGTTAAAATGTCAGTAGCAGATAAATTTATGCTCGACTTGGCTGTCACTCCAACTATGGCGTGTTATTTGGCAAATCATGACATCGCAAGTTATTTTGCTCCGTTTTGAATTCAAGTGTGTGAAGCGACTGGGAGAAGAATTATTAACAGGCAGTAAATAATCCTTTTTGTTTTTTGTTTACGTTTCTCAGATTTCAGAAATTATTGATAATAATGTAGTTTAATCTTGAAAAGTATTCTGTCAAATAACTGATGTCCAATTTGAAGCATGCAGTCAGCAATGTAATGTTTATCAAATAAAGTATTGTAATTGATACAGTTGATTACCCAGTTCTATGATGTATTTTAATACAATTTAATAGTGTCACTAATAGTTGAAAGGAAATTACTCCTATACTAATAAACATAAAATATAATAATAAACACTAACTTTGTTTTTTGAGTTCATCACTCCTGTCTCTCCTTAATATGAGCTTAGCATGAGAATGTTTGTCTCTTAATAGACAGAAACAAAGCGAAATTTCCCCAAAAACTGAGTAAATATTTGTTTTTCTTTACCACAATGTTGTCATATAAATTTAAGAATGTATCTACAAGTTGAAAAAAAATGGCACAATCGTGGCAAATCAGTTTTTGGATTTATCTTTCACATTCTAGTGTTGAAATGGAATTAGATTTACAGTATTTCATTGTCTTGCGGTCAATAACTTCAAGGAGTGATCTGTTTTCCACCAACTTACCACAGAAGCAAATTGATTTGTATGACGTGAAATATGAAAAAAATAAAAATAAATAAAAAATGATGAGAAATGATGAGAATGAGTGTAGGAGTGCTTGAGAGCACTAATGATGATGAAACTCTTAATATGTGGGAAAACATTCTCTAGATTGGTGCCATCATCCTAATGTCATCAGGAAAAACAAATCACTGGCTTTGCTCGTGCAAGTGATAATCAAAAAATAGAAACGTCTCAGTAGAGTGCAGGATTTGTTATTAGCAGATTTCTTCTTATTGTTTCTTTTCAGTGCATTTCTTCTGGAATAATAATCATATGCTGCAGGCTCTCTTTCGCCATAAATTTCGAAAGTGTGAGCCAGTAAAGCTGTAACTGCAGCTGGAGACGGAAAGCTTCGCAAGACGCAGATAAAACTGGCAGGCATTAAAACACATTTGAGGGTGGTTATTGGAAAAAAACAAAAGTTAATGAAACTGAGAGAAGAAACGGCAGAAATAGGATGGGAGAAACACAGATACCGTGGCAGAGATAACGGTAATCACACATGTGCCTGAAAATTACTATGCCTGTACTTCTTTTTCTTCCTTTTTTTGTTTTTTTTTTGCTGTAAAATTAGCATTCTGAGGTGCGCTGTGGAATCTTGAGTCAGTTTTTCCATCTCAGTCTGTGGAGGGAGGCAGACAGTGATTTATCTGCACTGCTGTGAGCTGCAGCACGGAGACAGTGAAGTAAACCATCTGGTATTCCCACTGTTAAAGAAATAAAAAGGCTGTTCAGTGCACCAGTGAGGCTCAGAGTGCACAGCAGACACTCTGGGTAGAAAATTGTTTCGTCACATTTGTGTGCATAAAATGCATCAAACACTGTATGCAGGACTCGTGCTTTTTTTTTGTGAGTGTTTCCTGAATAGACGGTGATTGTTTCAGTGTCATATCATCACAATTTGTAGTCCATAACTAGAAAAGTCGTTGAATTAAATACTTCCACTGTTGTTTTTTTCAGTGTGCAGCTCTAAATTACAGTCACCTAGTCAGCATTTTTATTCAGCGGTTTATATTGCAGATTTTCTGAAAATATTTGTTAAATTGACCTAAATTACTCTTAAGTGTTCCATATTGATGTTTGCAAGTCTTACATTAGCTATAAGCTCAAAATAAGTTCCATCAAAACCAGAATTTCTTTGCATTTAGCTGAGCGTATGTGCAAAACTCGAAATTTGTTGGCCATTTGTTTGGATTTATGTAACAAAGACTTTACCAACAGAATCGCAAGGCTGCATTTTAATAAAAATATAATTGTGTCTAACGTCACCTAGCCTTATTAATGAAATACAAGGTTTTGATAAGCCCTCCTTCGTGATGGGACACAGTTGCTTTGTATTCTCCATGACAGCTTGAATTTTCAGTCTGTAGCAGATTTGGAAACTGAAGCAATTGTAACAAAAGATGCAGAATTTCACTAGAAGAGGTGTCTGTGCCTCCACCATCGTTTTCAGCCTTAGAGAAGAGAAGCATCATTAGTGTTTTCATAAGTTTATCGCCAGTATGAGAGGGATGCAAAGGATGGGATCTACTGAGTGATTCCTCATGACTGTACAGAACTCAGTGTGAATGTTTCACTATGTGCGGTCAGAAGGAATCATTTGGACAATTTTATTTTTTTTTCGCAGATCTTTGCGAACCAGCCTTGTCAAAATTTGTTTAGTTTTATATGTCATGTTCTGATTCTTCTGTTTTGACTAATTGTGCTACGAAACCCGGAGTTTATGTTTTGCCTCCTCCTCTTTCTCACACTGGTGATTTTTCTGGGGCTTTTCTCAGACAGTCTGATAGCTGGCTGTGTTTGCTATTCAAACTGCAGCATGAAAAGAACATATAACCTTCAAACGTTTCCTACTGGCACACACAGCCAAGTCTTGGAGCAATTTGGAGGTGTACCCCTTTCCGTTTGGCGAAAGCAATGTCTGAGCACAATACGCTGTTCTTTAGCATGGAGAGAGTGGTTTGTTCGCTGCAGCAGCTACACAGTTATACCTCTCAATTCAAGCTGACTGTGGTTGAACCAGACTGGTGGCTAAACACAAGCAATGGTGCAGTTCAGGAGTGGTACTATAACTTAATTATCGAGCTGCCAGCCTGGTGTGTCGTCATAATGAGGCTGTACCCTTAAAATCAAGCCTGTGTTTTTAATTAGGCTTCAGATTCTACAGAAAGGACACAGTATGACTGGTGCAACCGTCCTCCCCTATCCCTCAACCAGAACACCATAGTGCCACCAGGATAATAAACCTTCCTGTGGTGGTTTCACGCCTGCACAAAAGAGTTGGGGAATTTTCACAAGCTATCACACATAATGGACACTCTTACTAGAGGGTAAATGTCCCAGAAGCTTTCCTCAGGCAGATTTTTAACGCTGTTTTTCTAGTGTAAAAGGAGTGCAAATGGAGAAGGAGTTTTTTTTTTGTTTGTTTATATCGTGTTTTATTGGGCGTAATGTGATTGGCTTGAAAAGATATGCAAGTCGAGACAAGCAGATATGATTAAGTTTGTTTTACCGTGGCATATTTAGTGTCAGCTAGTTGAGAGAGAATGATCTGAAATAAAGTTGTTTGCTTGTTCTGCTTAGACATGCTGTCTAAAAATAATTCTAATTTATTAATTTTTTTAATTACATAGCCAGTGTAGAACATTGGTTGGGGCTTTGGGATTCCATAAGAGCCCTCAAATTAGCACATTAGCGCTTCCTTGTAATTTTGATCTGGTCTATTGACCATATGTTGAAATGGTCTGAATATAATTTTAAGTGTTTTGATGTTAAGATTTCTTTTGTTTAGGATTCTGCCCTGTTCTGGATTTAATTTACTCATGTGGGCTAACTAGCATAATCATAATTCCTGCTGTATGACTCCCCTGTCTGGTCACATAGTGGGAACTAAAAGGTCACAGGTGTGTCTGATGTCATTGTTTTTGTTTTTATTTTTTCGACCCATTACATTATATGTAAAAAAAAAAATAAAAAAAAAATAAAAAATCCTCTTTTTAAGGTCACATATACCTGCTTTAAACAATTAAAGTAAAGGCCGTAATTGTAACCTGCTGTACTCGCAGCAAGGTTCCAACTTTATGACAGTTGGCTTCGGCTTTTATTACAAAATCAGGTGAAATAATGAAAAAAACAAAACAAAAAAACCCCTAGTCTTTCACCCTCCCTGTCGGTGATGCACTCTAGGAGGGGGAAGTCTCTCTTCAGGCATTCTTGCTTTCGGCTTCCAGGAGAGGCAGGGTCCTCTTTATGGCTACTAATTACTCCATGTCCTCAGCCCTAGGTCAAGCATGTGCCTGAGAGTCAGGCCTGACCTCGAGAAGGGCCAACGAAGGAGGAGGATGGCGGGGGGTAGGGGGTAGAAAATAAAAAATGTTAATCCCCTCCCACCCCCTCGAAGAAAAAGGTCATCACGCATTGGTTCTGCACAGCTCCTGCTGTCAAATAAAATGGTGCCGTCTGGAGTCACTGAGAGTTGTTACAGAGACTTCGTGTGTGCGTGGGTTTGTGAGCGTGTGTGGGTTTGTGAAAATTGACGGGAGAAGAGTACTTAGGGACAATGGGATCCACCACAGTCTTGGCACTGAGCCATAAACAGGATTAGAAACCTGGCTTTTTAGCTGCTGTTCACTTACAGACTGAATGAAAGAGGTACACTAAGGTCAGATTGGGAGAGGAAGATATTTATTATTGCAAATAATAAGCTACTCTTTTGTCAGCAGGTAGTTTTAATGTGAGATTTGCAGTATTTTTTGTCTTTTTTGATTCATGAATTGATTTAGCATTGACATTTGGTGGTGTCATTCTCTTGAAACAGCTGTGCGCAGACATTTTCTGTTTTGCAAAGATCCAAAGGATTGATTACTTCTTGACAAAGGCTCTGATCTGTTGATAATAAACAATCATTGGGAACAGGTTTCTGGTTTGCATGATCCACCCATTCAGATTTTAACCAATTATTAGATTAGTTAAAAAAATTTAAAAAACACTGCAAAACAGACAAAAATATGAAATATGTTGCATCTCTTTTAATAAAGTCATTGTTTTGAATCCAACAGAAGATGAAGAATTTGCGACGTTATTGATGCTTTAAATTATGCTTGATCTTTATTAAATCCACAAAAATTGCTTCAACCTGCATTGTGTTGATTGATGCATTTTCAAACCTAAACCAGAGGGAGTTTTTAGCTTTAGTTCATTCAATGAATATGACTAACCCCTCCAATGCCTCCCAGAATTTTCAATATTTGACCTGCCACGCACTGATCAGAGCCAATCAATGACAATTTGGTAAATTGTGATACACAGTTCACCGTTTATTTTTCTTTGTTTCTGTGTGAAATTAGTGTCAAATATGTGGCAGACTGGCAAAGAGCGAATGTACACAAGGCAATGTCGTATAAACACTCTCTGTGTACTTGAGGTGAACCTGCCTCTTGGATATGAGGGGCTGTGGTTGAGCTGAAAAAGTATTTTTAGCATCCACTTCCAAAGGTGTTGGTTCCTGAAGGGACCTGGCGCATTAAGTTGGTAAACATCTCAGTTTAACAAGGTGGGATTGAGCGCCATACCTGCGGCTTGGAACGCGGACAGGAATGCTTCCGCTGCCAGGTCGACCGCCTGGTGACCGAAATCTGTGAATGAAGGAGTCTCTGAGAAAGTGTAAATCAGGGAAGGGAGTTGAAGTGATAATGTTTGCTTTGTCACATTTCTGAAGTCCCCTACTGGTTTTAGATTGATTTTTTTTTTCTTGGTGGAAAAAAAAGTAGACATCTTCTGTCTCTCGCCGCAGTTTTTGGGAAGTTTTATTTCCACTTGGCCTGCGGACAAGAGCAGTGCTGTTTTTTCTTAGCCTTTCATTGTAGACTAGCTAAAGTTGCACAATTAAGGGTTTTGCTGACGAGTAAAACCCATTTACCAATCCCTAGAAAGATTGTTAAAGTGGCCAGGCACTCCACTATAGCTGATACTTCAGTATCTGACCAGTACACTCCTGACTATTAAGTTTCCTGTGTGTCACCTTCAAATACTGTCGATTTCAGATCCATGAAAATATAAAATACAACTGACCAAGTTAGGGGTTTTGAAAGCTATCTGCATTTGGCTGATCAACATACATATCTCTCAAATGTACTTTTAAAATGTCACTGCATTGAGAAAAGTGATGACTGGTGCTTTTGTTTAGTTTCAAATGCCATAAAGTTCTATGTTTTTCTCAAGCAGAAATATTTTCAAAAGGGCCAAATGGAAAAGCATAGGCGAGACTTGACTTGGAGTGAGCAGCAACAGGTTAGGGAGGGGGAGTGATGCAGAACTCTACCCTCCAAATGGCCACTGAAAACTCCTGCTGTTCAGGCCCTTTCTCTTGTATTTCATTAACATAAATTTACATTGTAGGAATGGCATCACAATGTCCAATGTCTAACGCAGCTGAGACATGGGCTGTGCTTGATTCTCACCACAAACATCTTGTGTTTTTTCTTCTCAACTGGAATAATTAACTGGAGGTCATAAATAGAGATGAACGGATCAGAATGTTGTTAATGCTTTCTGATCTGTATTTTTTTTTTTTTAAACTGATTTATGTGGTCAGCTTTCTTTCTGTCTTCAAAGTGTACTATTGAAGATATAACAACAGCTTTCAAAAATACCTTCGTAGCCTTCCTGCCCTCTGGAGCATAGGGAATCTCAAGCTGCCACCATGACAAATAATTACATTTCAAAATGTCCGCAGCATGTTATAAATTAACATTTATCACTCTTGACGTTGTATGCCCTTGATAATCTTTACCTTTACTCCGTGGAGCTCCAAAACTGCCAATTTTGAACAAGTAACTTTACTGTGACATACTCAGATTTTAAGTCTTGCTCTCATTCGCTGCCTTGCAGCCTGAATGCACCACAGACATATGTCAACACTGAAGAGTATTGTCAGCACAACCCGGTTTTGCGTTTTCAACCAAAAACAGTCAGACCTAATCCATCAAAAAGATTTCAGCTAACAGCTAATTTAGCCATGCATCACTTGTTATAAAGCTCATTCTACTGCTGTTTTGGTTGAACTGTGACTATAGTCCAAATAAACTGTATTCAGCTACCAAGTGAGTTATCAGAATTGGTGTTTTGTTATAACCTACAAACCAACAAAAGTGGCTGTGGACAATCTTGGCTGCCGCTGGTTCATGTTTGATCGGTTTTGTTCAAATGCAGACAACTGTAACATTAGCAGATATATGGCTGTGAAGTTTATTTACATGGAAAGTCATGAAACTTGTAAATTAGAGATGAAGAGGAGGCTTTCAACCTCTCAGTGGAGAGGCCTGAAAAAGCAGCCAAATGCAAGTCTGCATCCAAATAAGGAGATGGGGACAGTGTTGGTAACAGAGACGACATGTGAGTATAGAATGAAAATGAAGCCTTTGACCGAATGGTTATGACTACAGACTTTACTATCAGAGAGGAATTCTGTATTTTGTCTTTAATCTGACCACTCTTAGCTCCATAATTTAGAGCGACCGTGGTTACTGTGTTAAGTCTAAGCCAGCTCTGTCCAGGCCTTGTAGGGGCCTCGGTACAACTACAAGTCATTGGTTGATCTGTTTGAAGACACTATATCTTATTGAAAAGGTTTTAGTTGCTTCTTATAGTGTTCCTATTTTAGAGCTGCAGGCATTTGGCTCCTATTAAGTGTGCGCATCTAAGCTGAAATAAAAATCAAGCTTAAATTATAGTCCAGCGTTGACAGCAATAATGTCATACTAATATTATATAAAGTTATTCTGTTGGCTATGAACCAACTGGAATGTAATACATTTAGCTCACAAAATGAATGCAAGAAATCGTGATTCTGCGTCAGATGCTAATAAAATATTTGGCCAGTTAGACTGAGTCTCTCTTTAAGCCCACATGATAGAGATCTTAGTGGCCTTAGATGATGACGTTTGAGGAAAGTTTTAGGGTTGTCATAATAAAGGATGAAAAAAAAGAAGGATGTATCTCCTTTGCAATATTCAACAATATCACAGTTTCATGCTTAACTAATATTATTATGCCCTAGAAGACCGGGTTCCCGAGAGCTATAAATCTTTATCCATCTGTTTTAGCAAGTAGACAATCCCTATGTTTTGATTTTCACCTATATTTCATTCTTATCTTGTTCTAAAGTGGCCAAAAAATGTGTTAAAATGTTTTTGTTTTATAAATGGACTAAATGGTCCATAAGTGCAGACTGTTTTTGAAATAGTTATTCAGTGCAGCGCTGACAGGAAGCTGTTAATGACGCTAACTTTAGCGTCATTGACGGCTAACATTTAAGCAGTCACAGTATTCTCAGTGTTTACAGATTGTGTGTTCCTCTTTTACTTTTTATAATTCTCCCAAATACTGCCAAATATAAGTTCAAAATGGAGGGCAATTAGCCGAGTGTTTTCAGCTGACCTAGCGTCCTTCTTGGTGACTCCATTAGCACAACAGAGCAACTCCAGAACCACTTCCTTTCTCACTTCAAAATAAGAGTCTCCAACGTAGATAGAGCAAGGTCTAATTTGACTATATATTAGCTTATACTTACATTACCAGACAAAGTTGCATTGGGGTGGGCATGCATCTAATCCTTTTTCATAAATATTTTTTAGATACATTTTTTTAAGTCTTTTTTTTTTTCTCGTTATGACAATAGTGCCACAAAATATTGTGATAAAATTTTAATTCCACATTGCCCACCCGTTTATTTTGGCAGGATTTTGTGTGATGACTACCTATTATTATCTATATTACAGTTGTGTGTGTCCGGGTCATTCTTGCGGAGCCTTTATTGAAATGTAGCATCTTTATGCGGGTGATGTTTTTTCTGCATGTCTCCCTGCTGGATTGTGGAACCTCAAATGCTCAGAACATCACAGAAATGCTACATGATGCGTCTGGAACCGAGTCACGTGAATAAGCTTCTAAACAGAAATAGTGGCCATGGGGACAAACCGAATAATGATGGATGGATGAGGGAATGTTTCCCATCAGATAACAGTGTAACATGCGCCTTTATTACTGCGCTGCGGAGGTCTGAGAGTTAGCCTCGCTTAATCAAACGCCCCTTTCATGGTGGATGATGGACATTTTGTGGCTGCCGGGTGGTTTTCTATCCCTCTGTTCATTGAGAGGTGATGACAGATAAATTGGTCTTTCTGTTTAAACCCTTCTTCTACTCAAAAGCGGTGTCACTGTGTCGGATTCCCAGACAGGAGTGAGGTTATTGGTACCTTGTGCAGCATAGAGGCAGAGAGGTAGGTGAGCTTTTAAATTGGAGGGTGGGGTGCTTCATTTGATTAGGTGAGTTGCCATCACAAATGCCTGTTCTTGTGCCTATCATTACCTCCAAAGTGTTGCTGGGTTCCGATTTAGAAAAATACTTATTAAGTATCAAATTTTTTTCATTCTACATTTCTGTTCCCAGCAAAAATGACTTCCTTGATTTTTCAGTTTTGCTGGGGTTTTTTTGTAAAGATGTGCATAAAACTCTTCATTGAGCTTTTGGTTTGAGTAGAAAATGTGAAAAGGCTTCGGGAGGTGCGTAAAGAAGTTTATTTACACCATTGCACAGCTGTAGGAAAACATGTGCAGCTTAACTGTTTTTCAATGGAAATCTCTGTTTGAGGATGTTTTTTTAATTGATTTCTGCTGCATGTTAGTCACTCATAACCACATCCAGCTGGGGGTTGTTACAGGTCTCCGCGGGCGGCTTTGAAGCTCAGCTGAAATGTGCTCATTCATCATTTGACGTTTTTAATGGCCTATTTAATTTTAAGTGGTTGTTTCTGTTACAAGTTGACTTTTTGAACAGTTTGTGCTTTTTGCAGTTTCACCTTGTAGCTACAGTCGGCTAAGATGGCGCATTTGAGAAAGTGTACATGTACAAAACAAAACGCTGCGATAACATGGCTGCATGCATTTGCAAACCCATTTCCAAACTAACACTTTTGTGGGAACTTTACGGCATAATTACAGCATTCTTGATTTCATATCTTAACATCATAGATTTTTTTTTTCAAACACAAGATGGGAATTAGTCATGGAGGTTTTTAAGAGGAGTGGAGTAACACTGAAGGAGCTACAACAGTTTCCAAAAAGTCTGCTTTAATCCAACTCTAGTTTGTTTGCCTAGAAAGTTTAATTCGTTTAGGGAGGTCTGAATGCGCAGTCAAACTCCAAATTGCCAAACTCTAAAAGCAGGAAGCAGACTGTAGTGCAGGGCATTCTGGGTAAAAACAGCCAAAACAAGAGAGAAGAGTCTAACGCTGGTAGGAGAAATGAAAGTGAAAATCCTACAGCTGACCTAATCTGATGCCACTCCATTTTTGTTAACATTTCTTGAAGAAGGAAGTTGCGCTCGTGTCTTCTTCAGAGGTTTTTGTGGTGTTTCCTTCAGTAGTTCTTGGTGCAGCGCCACCACAGGCGAGATGGGAACTTTTTTTTTTAAGGGTTCGGTGAATTGCACCAACTGAAAATGTAAAAAATGTTGCAACTTTTGTTTCTAATCAAACCGATGCAAGGTGTGAAGACCTTAACTTGATACATTTGGATACCTTTTGCAGATTAGCATCGGCAAATATTATCAGTTCATGATGTGGAATGTTGATGGGCACGCTTTAACAACATTTTCACTGGAAATTTCATTAAACGTTAAAGGTGGAAAAACATCCATCTTAGTCTCAAAACATCAGGTTGCGTGCACTTTCGAAAGTTAATATTCTTTTCGCTTTTGTTTCTGTTTAAGTTTTAATTTGTGGCACAAGTCATCAGAAATCTCCAGTTGTCTTCGTTTAAAGATGTTTCCTAACTGTGAGGTTTGTCCACGTTCCTCCAGATGACCAAGTGTCCGTCCCTGCACATATCTCTGCTTAGGAAAGAAACACTTGCTACTGGTGGATGTCATCGTGTTGCTTCTGGCTGCATGAACAGCTGTTTGTCCTGGGCGGTTTTGGCACATGACGGTTGCGGTGCAGGGTCAATCTCCATGTCACATTGTTCTGACCCAGCGAACTCCTGCGGTGGCCCGGTCACAGCCAAGGCGACCGGCTCGAGAGTGTGCTAATTGCACGGTTGTGGTCAGAGAGAGGCAAGCGGTGGACTTTGCAAGTGGATTGGTTGGAAGCGTGGGTTTTTCTGTGTGGCTTCAACCCATGATCATTGGAATCTATAAATGGGCACATCTCTGTTTTGTGCCTAAATGTGGATTGTTCTGCTGAGCAACCAACTCTTGTCTGAGTCAGCGGGACGCTGAAAATAAAGAATGGTGAAAGAAATACATATAATTTAACTTTAGTTTAGATGCAGGTATTTTTGGAACACATTGACTCTGGAGTCAGCCCAAAGTATACGCAAACCGAGCAGCTAGCCAGCTTGCTTACCCCCTGTATTTGCTTCCAATTCATTTAAAATACTTTTTGTAGAAAAATTGTATAATAAGAAACAGCTATGCAGTCAATTATTGAATGAAATTGTTTTCTGATTACATTTTTTGTTGTTGTAGTAAGCTATGCTTGCAATACAAGATGGAAAATGCAGAAAGTTTGAACACATTTAATCGAAAGGAGGTATTAGTTTGCTCAAATTCTATTTAAGGCCCCATAAAACTACTGTAAGTCTCTGAGTAAGTAATGTGGGAAATACTCTATAATAAACCCTTAACATCTTTTTTGTGTGTCTGTTTTCTTCTTCGCAGCGGAACCAGCAGACCTTTTGAAGATTTTAGATTTTCACAATTTACCTGAGGGTGTTACAAAAACAACGGGTTTCTGCTCACATCGGAGGTCGACACAAGGACCCGATGTGGCGTACAAAGTATCCAAAGATGCCCAGCTCAGTGCTCCCACCAAACAGCTTTACCCAGGTGAGTGTCTCAGTCAAAGCACAGAGCACACAGCTCAAGTAGCCCTTTTGGTCAAATGTTTGTTGGCATTAATAATAATAATAGCAATAATAACAATAATAATAGTTACAGCACCTGTATTCCTTTCCAAAAACAGATTATAGCTCACATAACTTTGTTTTTTTGTTGTTGTTGTTGTTTTTGGTTCTCTTGATTTTTAAGCAATTCTTTCATTGACTATACAAGAATCATAAGGCACCTCTATTTTGAGAAGAATAACTATTTATTTTGGGAAAAAATGAGGGCAGAGTCACCTCATTTCATTTAAAAAGAGAGCAGTCGGTGTTACACAGCACTGCAGTTAAACTGGATTTCACTGTTATTATAAAATAAAAACAAGTTGATTGCAGAGCTGACATATTAAACTGGTTGTAACATCTTATATTAGATTGATTACTGCCATACAGTAAGTGTGGCTTGCAGTGTTAGCTGTAAACATCAGTTTTTGTGTTAATTCCTTTTAGACTCAGTAGATTCTTACCTCCGTGATCAAATGTCTAAAAGACAGCATGTCCTGGTCAGTCAGTATGAATCCTACCACTGATCAGGGCCAGTTAAGCTAGAAATTTTTGCAAGCTAATTCAGTCTACTTTAGACCAAAAACTTTGTAAAAACAGTTATGACTCTTCACCATGTATCTGTTATTAGTTTAATTTTTTAAAATGTGTACAATTAACTTAAATCCTACATTTGATTGTAAATCCTGCTGCCTTTTTATTGGAAGGTAATGATTTCTGTTCCCTAGAAATCCGACAGCAGATGAATTGGATCCTCTCCTTTAATATTCCATGTTGTAGGAGGAGTCCGGACAGTGGGAAAGCAGTGAAAGCAGGGGAGGGAGAGAGGAGAGAGGGAAATGGGTGGGCGGTTGAGGGTAGTGGGGGTTCCACTTTCGCCTTGTTCTGCCGTGCTGACGTGGCTTAGCGCTGGCTGCTGTGGGGCTCTCTGCAGACTTACTTTCCTTTCTCTCCTCTCTTTTCCCTTCGCCTGTCTTTTACCCCCTCAAGCATCATAATTTCTCCTCCCTATCATTTCTCCCTCTGCCTCACGGTCTTGGTTCTCCCCCACCCCCCACCTCTTCTGTTTTTATCTAATTTCCATCTAGCGAGACTTTGCTGAACTCTGAGAAGCCACTGCGGTTAGGCCGAGCCTAGCTCCTATAAAAACTCGGACCGCTGGAAGACGTCCCCTGTCACGGCTCTGTCAGAGGCTAAGCTGGCCTTTTGATTCGCGAGCGACTCTTTCTTCGGGCTTAACGTTGAGCCACGAGGCTTCTGCAGCATGCATGCCTTTACATGCTTTCCAATCAAACAAATGCCTTTTCACTTTGATGCTCTATGACAGTGGAGCCCCTTATGGGTGTTTGTTTAGACACTCATTGCTATAATTACACATGTGCTGCGTTGGAAGATCCGAAATAACAATCCACATAAAACAAACCATGTGGAGAGGGGTTTTAACCAGGCACCTCATAGTCTTTAGGCGCAAACAGACTAACTAGCTGTCTGTGGCTTGCAGGATTTAAAATCTAATGTCTGTGTTTGTGATGTGACCCCTGTCTCGCCTCTTTCTTACGAGAATGTTCGCTAATATATTCCAGAAGGCAGCTAAACTTCTGACATCATTTTATCCATTATTCCGACCCCCCCCCCTCCTTTGCTAGTTATTACTCTGGCTCACAGAGCTGTTTGCTTTAATAATCTGTATAATATCCTCTCACTCTGAAAGGTTACAAAATAAAATTATGGCAAAAAATAAAATAAAATTAAGACATGCAAACATCCTGCTTTTGTTCGGATGATAAAATAAAAACCAGCTTTGAATGGGAACACACCAAACCATGACCCAGTAACCACAGACTGCGATGATGTGTTGGAAAAGAGCAAGTTCAGACATGCAATCATTAGGCAAACATGTGGAAGAGATGAATCATCTAAAACCACCGAGGCTCTTAAAACACTGGAGACCTTTCTTACCTTTATTACTTCAATCATAAGTGGCAAAAAGAAAAAGAGGAACAGCCTGGAGCGAATGGATGGCAGCCAACAAACAGCTGCTTTTGCCTTTCCTTAGAATCATTGAAGGGTAATGTAGCATGTTCAGATTTGGTCTGAACTATTTTTGAAAGATAGTCCCATAAATCATAAATTGGGACCGAAAACAGTAGGATTGCGTCATCTAATGGATAGGAATCATAACGTGGTGTTGCTGGTATCCATTAAATTGATATTTTGGGACAAAATAGTAAATGATAAGACTAAAGCTCGTAACCAGATCAATTCAAATCTGCTTAGTTATAGTTTATATCTTAAGTAAGACTGCACAGTATTTGATTTAAATCATTAGGGAAGCACAATGTATTTTATGGAGGGGTAGATGAAGGTTTTGGACAGTGATAGTGGTGCTACAGCAGATTTTGGGTGTAGCATGACGTTTGTTATCGAAAAGTTTGGAAAATATATATACTGTCAGGAAATATAAGTTACTGATCGTAATAGGAGTAATTGCATTGATATTCCTAAAACATACTATTGTCATAATATCAATTGCCGCAACATCAATACTGCAAAGATCTGTTGCAGCTGCACTAAATGTTAGCTAATTATACAATTACTATTCAGGCTCACTATGGCAGACATATAATTGATTATCCTTTATGTATAATACAGGAAAACGTCTTTAGAGGACACTAAGATGTTGTGCTAAAGGGATTATTAAGAAACTGCAAGTGGGTTCTTTCATTGCCAAAAGAGAAGATGTAGCCAGATGCTGCATTTTTAGTAAAACTATGATGTTGAGATGGAAATGATGACTTTCATTTTTGCCTATGAGGGAAGGTGCTCTCTGTTTTGCGTTTAGTGTAGGCCACATTGTCATCAGAAGCATCCTTTAAACACAGTTCAGTCCTTTTGTGAGTTTCAGATTTATTGTCATACAGTCCAATCCTAATTCTAATACAACACGTCAGTCAGTCGACTTCTAGCTCAAAGAGGGCATTTGGACGAGTTGATAATTTCGGGTTGTTTTTACACTTAAGTATTGGCACACCTTGAAAACGATGTGCATAAAAGTCTTAGGATCCTCAGGTGCCTCTCACTGCTGCAGTTCTCTAACAGTGTGATTTAAATTTTGTTGACCTTAATCGTCCTCCTCCTCGCTCTGCATGCTGTCAAGAGAAACTTTGGCTCAGGTTGTTTTAACTGTATAAATTATCACTTTGGGCAAAATTAGATAAGTAGGTATTTTCTTTCAGAGTGCTTACAATTTGAGGTCTCTGCAAAGTCGGGGGTTGCTGGTATGCTCATGTGTCTTACGAAAAAACAAATTTGTTCACAAGTGAGACTGAATAATCAAATTACAGGACGCAGGTATACCTCATTTACCTGCCTTTATGCATACGGGTTGATGGTGCACCTCTTAACGAGACCCACCAGGAGAAATTCTAGCTGCATTAAGTCCAAGATGTTGTGCTTAGTTTTAGAAAGAAAATTAATTTGGTTATTCCATCGCAGAGAAAATATCAAATTGCTCCCGTGTGAGCGCCTCTTCCTGGGTTTCTGGCTTTTCCTAATCTTTTTCTGGCCTGGAACGGGTGGTGGTGGTGCCAGTGTAAACTCTGTGGACGTCTGGCACCGTACTACTGCATGTCAGCATACACTGAGCACACATAAAACACACACATGAAATGAGCAATCTCCAATGCAGTAGCTTAAATAGTCAATTTCCAGAAAGATAAAAAAAAAAAGAAAAAGAAAGCTTTTAAAAATATTTTTCCATCTGTGTCTGGTAACAAGTTTCGTATAGAGACAGTGGTTCTTTTATTCTGCAGTTTTAGTTTTCTGTTCTTCTCGACTGTCTGGATCCCGTTTGAGGTTGTTTCAGGGCATCGGGTACTGAGGCATTAATACAAAACACTCTCGTTTTTCACATGGGTTCAAGTGAGACCGTTTGGTTTCTGCTTCAATTTACTTTTCTTCTCTGGGTTTAAAAGCCCAGCCCAGCTTAAAAAAAAGATTATGCTTTTTTTTAAAGCATCATTTAAAAAAAGAAAGAGGTTCCCATATCAAAATCTTAAATCTAAACAACCAAACAAGTGTTCTCTGTAACTTTGAGATAGTCCGTCTTCAAGCCAGCTGACTGGCAGTGCGCAGCAGCAATTGTGGGAGAAGCACTGCGGCTTTTAACTAAGCACTACCTGCTGAGCTAAGCCTTTCTTTTCACATCCTAAGGATGTGAAAAGAAAGAAAATTAATTTGGTTATTCCAAATTAATTTGGAATAACCCTGTTTGAGATCTTTTTGTCTCATCCTCGTCTTCCTCTTTTAAAGCCCGGTCTTTCTCATCGCGGTTCAACGTCTGTCAATTATAGCAGCGTTTCTCATATGATTCCAAGCCGAATTCCTGAGCGAGGACGCTGCCAAGGCATGTGGTGTCCTCATGATGCGATCTGATGCTCAGCGTTAATACGGAGACGATGGGAAAGAGGCAGGAAGGCAGACAGACAGACATCCAGCTGCTGACAAAAAGAGGGAGATGATAGAGATAAGGAACGAAGCAAGAAGGGTGACCGTTGCAAATTTGGCTCTCTGAGCTTTTCTTCTCTTTCTCAGCCTAAGCTGGGGTTTCCACACCCTACTCTTCCTGTGGCACCCTTTCTTCCGCCGTACATAACTATCACTTTAACATTTTTCAAGCCTGTCCCCAGCCTGTAACTGATGGCTTTATAAGAGTCTTTGATGGTGCTACAATAACATAACCCAGCCTCTCTGTTCTGCTTGCCTGGAAACCTCAAGAGAGATTGCTAGTGGAGATTGAGTGCCCTCTTTGCTTAGGTTAAACATAACAGTTATCGCTTTAATCTTTTTTTTTCTTTCTTTTTAAAGAATAAGCATCTGGAATTTGTAGCAATGTAGCACAGCCAATGCACAATACTAGATTGTCGCTAAAAATCCACAATTTTTTGGTTTTCAAAAATACAGCTCTCAGAACTCAAGCCTATCTGTCATCAGTGAACAATCCAGACACTGACAGATTAAACACCAGTTTAATTGGTCAATTTAACTGGTGTTTTTTTTTTTATGCTTGAGTAATTCTAAGGCTATTTGAATGCCAAAAAACCCCTCACTTGTGTTTTTACAATTATAATAAAGGTTTTATAAGCCTTAAAATGTGTTTTACAGATTCAGTTCAGGCTTAATGAGTCTAAGTGCAAAGGATCAAAATGTTTATACTAGTTAAAAAGCAGGTAAATAGTGCTTTCACCTAATTAGTTACTTACTCTTAGTTGGTTAGTTGTGTTTTCTTCAGAACCCAACCAGCTTCTTAAAAACTGTGCACCGCATCCAATCCTTTTATAGTGAATTATTCTTTCTTTCTACTATGTCAACACACACAACTCATGAGCTGCTTCCTTTCGTACTTCAAAATAAGAGTCTCAAACAATGGCAAGGTATAAAACATAAGACTTAAACTTTTATGCTTAGATGAAGTCATACGACTAGATGGCAACTGGGCATCGGCCATATCAACACTTCACTTTAATCTTTTTCAAGCTAAAAGATCAGAAGTCTTTTAGCACAAAGCCACATAGTTGAAGCAGTTCTCTCTTCTGAAGGGGTTTTTTCATGAGGTCCTGAGTGCACCCTACTAGGAGAGAATTTGTCTGGCAGATGTGGGCCCCATACTTTGGCAGAATTGTGGAAATAGTTGAGCCTCCACAGTGCAACTAAGCAGATGGAGGCTAACGGATCGCTTTCATATCTTCCATGCGATCGCATACCAATAGGCTGTTGGTATTTCCATTTCCAAATAAATGTGTCATTTAGAATCTCTCCTGTAATAATTTGGGGTATCCGTGTCTGTTGGATGCATCGGCCTGGGGACAGGAGGGAAAAAGTGGGGAGGAGGAGTTTGAGGGATGGTTTCACAAAGTCTCTCAGGATCAGATGTTTTTGTCATTAATGCTCTTCATCTTGTGTTATACTGGAAGTGATCCACTTTGTATTTCTCTTTCTAACCTTGTACTTTTCCCCCAACCCTCTCTGAGCAGACTCTGTTCTGCCAGCCACCACTCTGAGATTAATCCTATCCGGTTGCACTCTTGGCACTCTTCACATCGCGCTTGTTTCCTTTTGCTGCGCAAAGCCCACCTTAATAGTTTCTCAGTTTCTCAATCTTTGTCTGTTTAAGTGACAATAACAATATTATTTGTCCTCATGATAATAAATCTGTCTACTGACATAATACTACAATGACTTTCAAGCCAGAAGGTGTATCACATTCTTCTCACGATGACGAATCGTTCCTGCTGCTCTGCTCGTAACTCTCTGACTCGTCTCTGTTTGTGTCCAACCCGCCGCCCGTTCTGTCAGGTGATGCCTTCCCGGAGGATTTCTCCATCTTGGCCACAGTAAAACCCAAGAAGGGCAGCCAGTCCTTCCTGCTGTCCGTGTACAATGAGCAGGGCATCCAGCAGCTCGGACTGGAAGTGGGCCGATCCCCCGTATTTCTCTACGAGGATCAAACAGGCAAACCCAGCCCAGAGGACTACCCGCTCTTCAGAGGAGTCAACCTGGCTGACGGAAAGTAGGTGCATCGGTCTGTCGCTCTTTTAACCCCCAACAAATGTGGAGTTATCTTTTATTAGAGATTATTTCTTGCTGCTTTTACTTAAATCATTTGCATTTATATTCACAAGATTGATAATAACATACCAAAGCATCAGAGTGATACTTTCATGTAGGCCTATATGTATTTTTTATTTTTTTGCTAAAACTGAGCAACAGGCTGAACTTTGTGGAAAGTGAAATGTTGTTAAAGTGATATGGAGAGTTCCTACATTAATCAACATAACTACCATGTTTCTCTGTAAATTTCAGACATTAGTTATTCACGAGTTGAGGTGAAATAACTTCTGTTTGTTGAAAAGCTGTTTTAGACCAGTTTCAACAACTTTTTAGCATTATTAGCCCAGTTAGCATCACTAACTGCATTTTAATAAGCCTATCTACTATTACCGGTCACAAATTATTCATCTCAACGAGCCTTTTGGACATTAATTATTCATGAGCTGAAGGGAAATAACTTTTATGTTTGTTGAAAAACTTTTTTAAAGCCTCTTTCAACAAGTTCTGTTAGTGGTTAGCATCTTTAGCCTAGTTAGCCTCACCAACAGCAGCTTATTAAGCCTTTCTACTGTGAATGCTCACAAATTATTCATGAATGGAAGCAAAGTACAGCAGCTCAATAAGGTTGAAGTTTAAGATTTTGTGTACAGCAGTGAAAATATATGATGGTTACACCAGGGAATCTGATAGATAGAATTTAGTCATTTTCTGTTGTGATACTAGTATTGGACTGAATCCGCTCCCATTTCTTGACTTAATTTGTATGTAATCTGTACAGGCCTCTCTGGGCCTCGCCATTGGGCTGCACGTCATCCTGTAAGTGTGTGAACTAACACCACCTCTTGTTGCCAGGTGGCATCGAGTGGCAATCAGCGTGCACCAACAGACCATCACCCTCATTCTGGACTGTAAAAAGAAGATCAACCAGAAGCTGCTTCGAAGCCCCAACCCCATCATTGATACCAAAGGAATTATAGTGTTTGGAACTAGAATACTTGATGAAGAAGTCTTCGAGGTAGGCCATACGCTGTCTCTTATTTCCCACTCTATATGGTGAACGCATTTAAAAATTTGAGACCAGGAAAAAAAAATGTGTAAGGGGAAGAATGGCTGTATTGTTTGGTGAAGCATGGCTATAAGTGGAGTGTTCTTTATGTAGGGCACTAAAACTTTAGTTGGGCTTTGATTTGACATCTTTTAGTAAATCAGATAAAAGCAAAGCATAATCTCCATTTTAACGTCAATATAGACATTTGTGGCTGTGGTCTGAACAGTGGTCAACCCCAGTGCCCATCCCTCTTTACATGCAGCATAAAATAAGGGATTGTGGTGGCGGCCACATCCTCTTGAAGATGTGCAGATTTGGCCCGCAGAACCCCACCAACTTCTGCCACCCACTCATACTAAGGCACCCAAAATCACAAATCACACTTAATTTTAGGTTGCCTGATGTTCCACACTGTCCACAAATGAGCTCTGATTCCCGTAATTCTGCTCCGTTTCCAAACGTGCTGTGTATGTTTGCTGGTTGGATGTCCCTGTTGCTGCTCACACTCTGTTAGCTATCTGCTGGAGTTTTCCCGTCTTGACAAGCTGCAGCATTTCTGTCAGAGTTTTTTTAACATGCGGAAATACGCTTCTGATTCTTTAAAGCTCCTTTTGTTCACATAGAGTCAATGAACACAATGTTGTCGAATTTATTGCTTTCTGACTGGTGGACAGCAAGTCTTGGCGATTATGTTACATTGATGTAACGTTATGTGACTTGAATACTGCGGATGCTTTCTATAACCAGCTTTTGTGCTGGGTACTTAAGCGTGACCTCTGCGAGGGACGGACTCGCGCAGCGAAAATCCAGCGAGTACAAGTGTTGTCTTTGTCCCTTCAGAGTTGCGTTTGTTTAAAGGGGGCATGAAGTTCAGGCCCTCGATAATAATTACCAACAGAAACAGATTGATGTGACTGATGCTGAGCCAGCTGACCTTTAACCTCACTGCTGCCCAGCGACTGCAGATAGAACGGAAGAAAGATGACGTCACCTCCCTCTACAGTCCCTAGAGTTCATCCGCCAGTCTATGGGCGGCACTGATACATGGTGGGATGTAAAACCAAAGTCAATATGTCTTTTCTGTTATTCAAAGCTCTACCGTAGAATTTCAGTCCAACGTAGAGCCGACAGAGCGTCTGTTAGCGTCCAACTTTAGGTTTTCTCAGACGGACTTTCACTAGATCATTCGAACACTCTGTGTTTTGACCAAAGCCATTCCATTGTTTCTCTGGTTGCATGTTTTGGGCCGTTATCCTGCCAGAAGGTGAAACCTCGCCTCAGTGTCAAGCTTTTCCCTCATTGTCTTTTTCCACTGTAAAAGCAGCCCACACAACTGACCTGTACCGCACCATTTCTGGGCCTTCTGCTGTTGAAGGCCCAGCAACACTGTCCATTGATTTGAGGGACAGGAAAAAACATCACCACTCACAACAAGCACAAAACGCGTTTATCTTCACATTAGCATTACATTACATTTGGCATTTGGGTTTGGGGATCCAACCACCAGTGGAAACGCTTTCCTGAATACACCAGTCCTTAAACTAGAGCACCGAACATCACCAGAACGTACCGTACTGCTCAGTGGAAGTGAGGCATAGCATGTTTTCTTGCAGGATTGTGTTTTATTTAGCTCCATCCATATTTCTATTAACTCCATTAACACCATCCCTACAAGCACTCACACCCTACCAAAATTATCATTTTTCTACCTTGTCACTAGCTTCCCTGCCTCTGCTAGAGAAAAGCATTCTGCCTGCATGAGGCTATCACAAGCATGTCTCACTGTGGGGATGGTGTCGTTTCCTGATACCAACAGTGTTTCTCATTTCAGTCAAAAAGTGACATTTTGGTCTGTGACTGGAAAACCTTTTTTACTTCTTTTTTTCAATAACGGTTAGTTGTTGCCTCTCTTCCACATGGGACAGGATTGTGGAACATGAGGTGGAGGTCTTCCGGAGTTACCATGGGCATTTTGACTAATGGTTTCCTTGTCCGTTGTTTCAGTTATGTGGACAGTCGTGTCTTGGTAGGTTTCCAATATTTCAAAACTTTGTAAATTTTTTAAATATTGGATTAACTAGTGAGATGATCTTACTATCTAATCATGCTTTAAAGTTCTCCACAACTTTCTCTCAAACCTTGGTTTGTCTTCATGATGTTTGATCAACATAGTTTTGCTAATTGTTTTCATTGGATAATATGGACTCTGAGTGAAACACGGAGCACAATCTTTACATTACACAAATACTTTTTGTACTTTAGGTACTTTTAGTACTAATGAGGCATCAGTTCAGATATAATTGCTGTGTACTTGAGTTGGCTACGGTTATTCAGTAGCAATTTTCCTCCAGTTTTTTTAAAATTAAAATTTACTTTGTTTTAGTCTTTGCCGATGATGGCATTTTTGACTCGAAATCGAAGTTGCCCAGAAACAGAACGTAATCTCAGCCAGCCATCAGCCAGCGCTGAGCAGCGACTGTGGGAACCGGCAGATAGTTTGGGAGAGATGTTTAAAGGACTCCTGCTGTGCGTCTGCCAGTCAGGAGACAGGACAGGCTCCAGTGCGTTCAGAAACTGGAAAATATGCCACATAGTTTCCAAATTGTCCTCAGGCTGCTCTGCCTTTTTCCCCCATTACTCCAATTCCCTTTTTGTAGTTTAGTCTGATACCATGTTGACTATTGGCAGAGTACAAAACCTCTGACATACAAATGGGTTTGATTTTATAGTATAAATCAAATTAAACGTTGGTTTCCTCAGATAAAAAAGAGAATATTTTATGCTCTCTTTTAAATACTGTCAACCATAAAAATCAAAGAGGGGAGAGGAGATAAAGTCTTCTCTGTCACACTGTTGAGTAACAGTGAACGGCATGATTTAACTGCTTGTCAAGGTTTTTACTGCAACCTGTGCTTTTTTCTGATATACAGCAGTCAGGGGATAAGTAGCACTTTTACACTGAGGTGGTTTGTGGTTTGGTCTCTAACAAGGTTATTGTGGCAACAGAAAGACCGTCTATCCGCTGCAAGCACTGCATGTTCTCTCTTTTTTTTCAGCATCTTACATAAGAATGCTGCGTTTGTGACAGTGCCAGTGGAAGATGATTAAATTGGTGTTAAAGTGTTTACGGGAGCAGGCTGTTATTTCACACTGCAACCAAAAACTTGAGTGTGTTTTGCCGGGATTTTATGGGACAGATAGGCCGACATGATGGCAGCTCGGGAGGAGCAGCAGAGCTCTACGGCTCAGGTGGGACAATCTTATCGATGCAAATTTGAACCTTTATAAGAAAGTGAGATTTGCTGTTTTTCGCAGTCATGTTGAGTGGACACAACATATAACTTTTTGATTTCTGTATAAAAAGCTGCATATGATGGTAAAACTTATGAATGAACACAAAATCCTTATGGTGATACAAGGTAGTGGCTCAATCATGGTGTGGTGATGCATTTCCTCAGCATGGATATTGATGGACTTAAAACTAGGATAGAAGTTGACCTTCCAACGAGACTATAACCCTAAACACACAGTCATATCTAGAACAGAACTGGCACAATCATACCCCAAAATACTTTGAGGCAAAGTATTGACTCAGGTAGCTGAACGAAGACCACGCTTCCCATCACCTCCATGTCATAACTCTGCTTTAGACGTCTTCACAATTTTATCCCTGACATGTCTGGTGTGTTATCTGGTCTTCATGATGTTGTTTCTCTAAAGTCTTCTCTAGCAAACCTCTGAGGCCGTCATAGAACAGCTGTAGATTTTGTAATTTACTTATCACTTAAAATGGCACTAAAATGAATTGGTAGTAGCCTGGCAAATTGTGAAAAGGTTTAATGCTGCTGGAGGGCATTGCAAATTAAGTATTTAGGTTCTATAGAAACTGCCAATTGGTGTTTTTGCCTTTATGAAGGTGCAGTGTGGAGTGTTTAGAAGTGTTTTGTAGCCGCGGGGTGAAGATTGGGACCTGAAAGTGTTCTGTTCTTGTTTGAAAGTGGTCTGTTAGACAGAGTCCATTTAGAAAATGCATCCCCTGATTGCTCTGCTCGCTTGTTTCTGAGCGCGTGTGCCTAAGAAAACCTGGGATAATTTAAACGCCCATTACCGGGTCCTCAGCAGAATTCTGAGGAGTAACTGCGTTTGGTCCGAGGGGAACGCAATTGGACCGCTTGACCTCACGTGGAGATAATCATCAGGGTAACCTGAACCTGGCTGATGTGGAGCTGTGCAGACATTGCAGTTCTCGACTGGCCTCCATCCTCGATCTTTGCGAACCAATGGGCTATAAGACTGATGCTTGATCAGTAATCGACCTTCGGACTCTTTTAGGAAATTTGAGGTTTCAGATGTCAAGAAAACTGAAGAGAGTGCTCAGGAATGAAAGCAAAGCTGGAACAGTAGATTCAGTTAGAGTAGCCAAAAACTTTGGGTCACACTCTGGAAAGAATGAGGAGGTCTCTCCCCACTGATTTCAGTCTTGGAACGGCGAGCATACCACATGACATCATCCAGAGGTTTCCTTTGTCTCTTCCGATTGACTGTTTAATGATCTTTAAGTGATGTGTTTTAGAAATGTGCTGGAAAAGTGTGATAGGGACGAGAAGATGAGATTAAGATGATGGCAGGTTAAAGACTTTGTGTGTGTGAGTCAGATAAAGCAATATTAAAAGAGCGGGGGAGCAGTCCAGTGTGTAAGCTTTGGGTTGAGGCAACTTGTGGGGTTTGCAGTGTGGCGAGAGCCAGGAAAAAGTAGTAAAAAATGTGCAACACATGAGCTTGATGCTCGTAATAAGTTTTTATATCGCTTCAGCCAGATGAGCCACGCATCCTGTTTCCTCATCTTTACCTCTGGACTTTTCTTCCTTCTTCTAATAACCCCAGCCATTGTTTTTGCACTTCATATGCTTCAGGTATTCCTATTTAACACCTCTTTGTGTCAGGCTTTCTAAAATGAGAGGGTAATTTAAGCTTTCTTTGTGTTCTCCTGGCTTATAGTTCTCTCTCTCTCTTTTTTAATTTGCAGTTTCACTTTTTCTGAAGTAAGGCTTCAGATTTATATGGAACTAAGCCTGCTGGGGGTCATTTAGCCTCAGTAACTGTTAGCTCACTGAGTAATGCATGCATAATGGCTTTTCTCCTGTAGAGACCTGGGAATTTCATCCCCTGACTGAGAGTTCATTTCTAGGTTTGGTGCAAAAATGTGGGTGTTATTTAAGTCCCTGCTTTCATTAAAAGAAATGGGAGGAGGGGGAGGGGGGTGAGCTGTTTATTTGCATTGCAGATCTACTTTAATGTATACGAGTCATAACATTATGACCATCGGGGTTACTTTCAGTAAGTTTCCATTTTAAACCCAGACAGCTCTTTCTGAATATTGGGGCTTGCCTCCCACAGAGCATGCCAGATCTCATCAGATGGATATCTTCACAGTTTGAAGGCTTAGTGGAAATTTTTTTTCTTTTTTTTTGCATACTTTCAGTTCTTTCTAAGCATTTTGTCACGTAAGTCAATGTTGGTTTTCTTTGCTGTTGGGTTGTTGTTCTGAAATATTGTTGTTTTTTGGAGGACAAGGGTAAAGTTGCTGTTATCGTTTGTTTTTCCAAATGTCGGTATGTCTGAAAATGTGTTTTATGTTGATCTACACACAGATAAATGAAACATTGTTTTTGAAACATCAAGTCCTGTCACTCAACACGTGTGTCTCGCTTATGATCCACCCCAGCTTTCTATAGAGTTAGTGTATTTACTTGTAGGTTATAAAATTTACCGTGTTAGACCAGAGAAAAGTTTTTGTTGTGATATTGTCTTTGTCACTGTCTCGTTTTTATTTTATTCCTTTTTTAAACACTTGGTTCTCACATGACCATCCTGGGATTCATGTTCATTACGCTGTACTGGTTTCCTGAAGCAAGCAGGCAAAAAATATCTGAATCAATCTGAAAATAAAAACTAAAGTATTCACCAAGCCCAAGTAAGTCCTTCTTCATCAGTGCAGACAGAGCGTCTGCATAGCATGGCATGGGGTTAAGTGATGCTGGTGTCGGGTGATTTCTGCAAAATCTAAATACAGCCTGTAAAAGTCTTTGCAGAAGGAGTTCATCCATACAGCAAATGTGGCGTCTTTAAGTTCTTTCACTGTAGCAACAGAATTTTTATGATGAGAAAGACCAAAAGCCATTCAGATAATTACCAGGATTCAAGCTTAAAATATGGCTAATTGGTTGAACATTTAAAAAAATATTAAAACCGTGAACATCTGTGTAAGACTGTTGAATAAAACATCACTTCAGCCACATCTGCTCAGCTCACGTGTGGTGAATCACAGTACTGAAATGTAAACAGAAAAAAAAAATAAGAACACATGTCTATTGTCAGCTTGTCTTTTCCATCTATTCTGGTTCATTTTTGTCATAAGACCTTGGCTTGATGAGTCTTTTGATGTTTTTTTCAGAGGTTTTGATTCTGATGATCCGGTTGAAGATTTGGGTTCAGTTATGACAGCGTTTTATGACTGTACTCAGACAGTACAGTGATAATATCACATCACATCAATCTTTTGCGAGCCATAGGATGCTCCCAGTGTGTAGTTTTCCCACTGGTAAAGTTCAATCAGTGGTGTCGTGAAGTTTTGGGGATAAATTGGAGAATCGCTCTGCCTCCATGTGAGAATTGCAGCTCCTGGGTGCAGATTTACTGTAATGTTTCTTCTTGCAGTCAGACACCAGCCTGGCTAATGACAGATCATGACAACACTAATTAAAGACTCAAGCTGAGTTAATGCTACGCTCGTATGATCTACTATGTGAGACACACTTGGGAGCACATGTGAAGCCAGAGTGCAAAAGATGTCCATATCCTTTGAAGGTCTTTCACATTCAGCTACATTACAACCGCAAACCTTGATGTACGTATTTCAGTGGGATTGCATGTGATGGGCCGGCGCAGATTTGTGTATAAGTGGAAGCATAATCATAAATTATTTTCACTTTTTTAAAAATCTGAAAAGTGTGGCGTGTACATACATACATCCCCTTTACTCTCATACCCGTTTCTTAAAATCCCAGTGCCTTCAGGAGTTTCTAAATTACTGAATAAATAGAGTCAGTGTGATTGTTGATACAGCTGTTCCATTTTTTCTGATGCGCTTAAATAAAATCTAAAAGTCACCTAATTAGTTAATAGTGTACACCTCTGTTATTGAAAGTACCCTGAATGTAACGGTTTGTTAGACAGCATCGGTGGACAAACAGCATCTTATTGTCCAAAGAACGCAACAGGCAACTAAATAGTTTGAGATATATGGAAAACGTTTAAGTGTGGTGAAAAGAAATCCCCCCCCAAAAAACTAGCATTTCACATCACTGAAGAGCAACACGGTGGTGGCAGCATCATGCTGTAATGATGCTTTCATTAAACTTTATATAATGCAGAATCAAGGTTTTAATCACACCTCTGCTCTGTGTCTGGATTCGCTGTGCCCTGCTAACAGAACTTTTATACAATTGTGCTTCAGTCGTTCCATGAAAAATGGAATTTCCAGCACGGAGAATTAGCAGAATTTTCTTTACCCATGTCAGATGTTTGTCTTTTCAACCCCCCTCCTTTCCTCTCCGTCTTGGTTACTCCTTTAAACTGTGTCAGCAAACGCTAAAGCGTCCCTTCAGCACTTCTCGTGTGGATTTCCATGAATGTCCAAACCAAACAATTAGAACCCACGTCTAACGGGCGGAAGAGGGCCGCTCCGATTTCCACAAACCCTCTTCGCGAAAAAAAAAAAAAAAGTATCAGACGATTCGAAGCTCAAAATCTGATGCAGCACAGACTTTTATGGGGGCCGGGACTCCAGACGTGGAGCGGAGCAGTCTGAGTAGAGAAGACAGTGGCGGTGAGGTGAGGGAACGGTTAAAGAGCTGGGTGGTGGACATGCAGCGTGGCAGCAGACAGCCCTGTTGCTCTTGGCCCCGTCTCCGGACGCTGACATTGTGCTGCAGTCTGGACTGGGGAATAGAAGATCTGGTGAAGATTTCAACCTGGAAGTCCTTTGAACACACGCTTGTGGTGTCAATACGTTCCAATGCCGTTTGGGTTGGTTTGTTTCTTGGGTGCGGTTGGGGGACACGTCCAGGTGGCGTTCCATTCCAGGCTCAGATGTGACAGGTGTGTGTGTGGAAATACACACACACACACCTGTAGCTCAAAGCTCCTCTCTCCAAGACTCTTATCGTTCTCCCACTCACCAACCCCCCTGGAGAACGCACAGGCAGAGAATACTGAAAAATAGATGTGAGTTTTTCCACTTTTAGCTTCTTTTTTTCTTTTTCCGGTCTTATATTAGATCTAAAAGTTAAAAGAGACATTATCAGCCATTCTGGGAGCGGAGAGAAATAATGAGCACTGATGTTATGTGAGTTGGCTTTGCTAAGGTATGCTGGTCCAAGATTAAGAACCTGCAAATATCTTCAAGGTGTGAATCCAGTCAGCAGACATTCCTCAAATAAAAATAAGCTTTTTTCAAGTCACTTCAGGGAGAACAAGAAAATACATCTTATGCACGTTTGTCACTTGTAATCAGCACGTTCCCCTCGTATTTATGATTAAGAAGTTTTTAAAACTAGTACTCCTCATGGCGCATGAATAAATGTCTTAGTTTTCAGAATTGGGAACACCGTGAACTCAGTCCACTCTGTACATTGTGCCTCAGGTCCAGATGAAAGAAACATATTTGGCTTTGTGTTCTCTCCTGCCCCCATCTGGACACAACCTGAAAGTCCAGCAGGAGTTAAAAAGTGCCTCTTGCCAAATGTAAGCCTCACACGTGGAAAAAAAAAAAAAAGAGAGAGAGAAACAGCAGAGAAGGACGATGCAATTCATCTTCATTTATGTTTATTCCCTGCTCTAAAATGCGTGGCTTTCTTTCTTTTTTTTCTTCTTGTTGTTGTTCTTTTTTTTCTTTTTTTTACACAAAAGTATGTCAGGTAAGGTCATCTTTTTCCAGAGGCAATAATCTTTTGCACCACAGCCCAACAATTGGAGAGCGACGTGCAGAAGCGGAATCATGTGTCACTGGTGCTCAGGAAGAATCTTAAGACCTGTTATTGTCTAAAAATTCTGTCTTAAGCACCACTCTGATGTGCCACAGAGTAAATAATATCCCTCTCTGTTTTCCCAACTGGATTTCTGCTTCCTGCTCCTTTGTGATTGAGCACTCTTTTAGACATTTAATCGAAACATTAGATTTTTTCTTTTCTGTGAACTGCTTTTCTATATAATAAGTCTTTTGAGGCATATTTTAGTATGATAATCAGCATCGACACATCCTAAATCCCTGACTGTGCATGTAAAGAAGTTGCATCAGACGTCGTAAAGTCTACTAGTGTTATCTAAAAGCAGGAAATTTCACTTACCCGCCAACTGGCTGATGAACTAAGTTGACTAATCAGCCAAATAGCAACAAAAACACAGAAAGATTGGTTTGTAGCTCTGAGTTGGAGTACAATATGAGAATATCTGTCTTTTCGCTGCATCTGCAAAACGGCAGCTTATATAAGGCCTTGGCACCGGAGCTGTTTGACAGATGTGTGATGAAAGGTGGATTTTTGTGATGAAGACAGGAATTCGGTGGTTGACATGGTGCATCAAGACTTTAACAATAGTTTTCACTGTCAAGTTGTTCGCAAAAGTGCAGCGTTTGAGATTTAGTGGTGTCGAAAAATTGTTGTTCTGTGATCGGAAACAGAACGAGAAAAAAAAAAAGGATGAATTACCTGCATGTGGAGAATTAAAAAACAAAATTGTTCATTTCATGAAAAGTTTAATCCAAGGCTTTAAAGATCCTATTGATTGTATTTTAATTTCAATTTTATCAAAAACAGATCAGTTCTGCAAACTAGTTTTATTTTTTTTATTTTTTTTTTTGCTACAAAACTAAATAATGCCCAGTTTCAATAATCCATATTTCATCTTCTTCTTCCTTTCTTTAAATTACCTTCCCATCACTCTCTGTGTGCTTTGGGATCTCCAAATCATTTCCAGCACTCTTCATAATTAACGCCCCCTCTGGCAAAGATGTGTACTAAATGGTTGCTGTGGAAACATGTTGCTGTTTTAACAGCTACATTTTCAAACTTCAAACTTACTCCGCTATCATTGTGCTCACCCTGTGTTGTGGCAAAATAAACTGTGTGTCACAGTCCCAGCTGTATTCATTAAACTTTTTTTTTTATTATCCCTCTACCATAACATAGCATATTCATACCCAGGGAAACAGAATGTCATAAAACTGTCTAAACACTGCTTTCTCTTGGAAAAATGACTTTAGCTATATTTGTTTTATAGGAATTGCTATGGCTGTCAGAGGACTGGTAATTACAAAAAACAAAAGAAAGCCAAAGAAAAGACTTATTATGCTATTTATTTCCCAATGAATAAATGTGGTCTAATTAAAACTTTTATTTTTATCTAAAACAAAACAAAAATTGTTTAATGTACTGCATTATGATCTTTATTTATTTATCTATTTATTTTAGGATTTTATGGTGCTCCTGTTTTTCCATCAGGCCTGGATACAGTGAGAAGCTAAAACAAAAGCACTGAAGATATTTTTTTTCCTTGCCTTTGAATCAGCTCATTAATTATTTATATTAGGAGCAGAAATCACATCACGAAGCTGTAGAAGAGAAAGCAGTCACTAAAACAGGAATTTTCTATTTCCAAACGAACAACATGTCAGTGTAGTTGATGTTTTCAAATGCTAATGTATCTCACATTAGCATTTAGCATAGCTAAAATGACTGACATTCCAAAACAACTGCTTCCTTGTATTTTTTTTTTTTTTTGGGGCAAATCTAGATCATGTTCTTTGAAATTTTCCTAATCCTTCATGTTTATCAACAGATTAGAGTAGGACCCTTCCTCCATCAGCCACAACTTCCACCCTGAAGATTGTTGTTTTCAGTGCAACCTTGTAGTTCCTAGCTAAAAATTCTGATTTTTTATTTTTTGTGTATGTGTGATTTACACCAGCCAAGATAAAAATGATCGCCAGCCAATTTCTTGATCTCCTATCCGTAGCAGAGATAACAATATAATATATGTGGAGGATGCTGTATGAAAGCTGCATAAAGGCCAGTGAGGTTATCAAGCTGGTCGTACGCATTACTGAGATGCAAAAATGTGGCTGCATTTGCCAAATCGTGAATATTAAAGCAAACATTGCACATATTTATAGTGTGAACAGTGATTTTAGTTATCTTTTTCTCACAGGCTGATTCTTTGCTAACCCCTGGTTTGTCAGCTGAGTCCCTAATTCTCTGTTTATCTGTACTCTTTCCTCCTGCTAATATGCATTTTGGGAGTAGTCATACTTTTACCAGACCTTAGTAATACTCCTTTAACAGCACTTTTCTTTCTACTGTAAACTCCCTCTCCCTGTGTCTGTGTACATGCCACACATCATTAGCCGCTCTCTCCCATGGTGCTTTCAGAGCGTTCTTATTAAATCTTTGCTATATGATGAATCATCTCATCTAGCCAAATTTAGGTTCCCACCATTCGGGAGAATCTTACCCTGACATTCCTCTGGCAGTTCTGGGAGATGCAAGAGAAAAAAAAGAAAAAGAAAGGAATCAGAACAAAGAAAAAAGAAGAAGAAGAAAACCACAAGAATGGAATTTGAAGGAAGAAGCAGCGCATCAGACTGCAGGGCTTATTCCTTATTGAATGTGACCTCGTTTTCTTTTTTTTTTTTTTTTGCAAACAGTGAACACCCATCAGCTTCTTCAGCGCATCTGCGGCATTGCAGCTTTAGCAGGATAATAGAGACAGATTGTTGAAGCGATGCAGAGCCGAGCCTGAATGGGAGATTTGCTAAAACTGGGCAAACTGGGTTTTAGCTGCAAACCGGATGGGAGAGTCCGACTGTGTGGGCGATGTCTTACAGCAGGGCGGATTTAAGAACGCTGCAAAATCCAGCTCATTTTTAGCAAATTAGGATATTTGCAAGCAAAGCAAGGCTGTTAATATTAATATATTCATTTTTCTGCAGAAAACGTTCCTGCAGATCGTTTTCTGCAGGAACAAATCATGCCGTTGAAGTATAAATTATTTAACAAGAGCTCTTTGGCACCGGGCCTAAAAGAGGCTGTTCATTGACTTTAGTTTGATGAAAACTGCAACATTTGTTGCTTAGAAAATTAAGGTGAAGAATACTGCAAGGATTACAGAACAGTGACAAACGAAATCTTTGCAGACTTTGTCAGCAGCCCACTGTCACCACAGCCTGCGAGTTAGCAGCAAACAACATGTAGCTCGCAAAATGAAACAACAAAAATATGAGCAACTCTATTTGTCTTTCAGTTAATGTTATATTGCTCTGCTATGACAGAACCAGTGCAAAGTAAACAAAAAAATACATAAAATGGGAAGCAAAAATGTAGGAAAACCTGGGATTCCAAATACCCAAGTCAAAAATATCCTCTTTGTTCTGCAGACATACAGTAATGCATAGTCTAATATTTACACTTGCTTTACTTTTGAGAGATGTTAGTGAAAAACGACACCATTAAAGATCAACTGCTCAGGTGCTAACTGACCACCACATGTCTCCAGCGAATGCCGGCACATTTCGCTTTACAAAGGCAGGTTCTGTGATGTATTGATTGTAGGTAGCGACAAACAAAATGCTCTTTCTCACCATCAACAAGCTCCCTGCAAATTCTCACTGGATATTTGACTACATTTTCACTAGAATATCATTCACTAGGGACAACTCTCTAAAAGCTTAATATTGGCATCAAAACAAGCTTTAATGCATACTTGGAACGATTGCTCCATTGAAACGACCAATTTTGTGCCACTTTCAGCCATCTGACCCACATAGTTACACTTGGATGGAAGTATGTTCAAGAACAACCCAGGAACAACGTAGATCAGGTGTTTTGGATCTCTGTGAGCGGAGACAATGTGCCAGCGTCGAGATAAAAATAAACACTGTGAAGTCGCCACATCATGTTGTGGGTCTGTTTTGGTGTCAGTTGTGATAGTTTGCACTTTACACAACCTGACTGGAAATAATGAGCTCTGTAGCTTGGACTCCACCTCAGGTCAAAGGTCAGATGCTTGAAACTTGGTCAAATTAGTTGTCCTTACAGGACAATGGACACAAACGGATATTAAAACTGGTTTTGGATTGGACAGAGCAGAAAAACGTGTCGCTTTTAATAATAATAATACTTCATTGATCCCCTTAAGGGGGGAAATTTTCTTTGTCCGAGCATAGTACACAATAAAAATGAAAATAAATAAATAAACGTAGAACAATAATAAATAACAACGAGCAGTGATAGTCCAAAGGACACACATATATTGCTCAGTACATTACAAAATATATATTCAACATTTAAAACGCGCAGCTCTGGAAACTATGTATGAATTATAAAGTCTGATAGCCTCTGGCTCACTTGTTAAAGGGTAAATTAGTTCACTGATGGCTGTAAAAAATCACAAGCTTTCTCTGTAACTTGCTAATTAAACCGAATATTAGTCTCCAGTTTGTCGCAAATCCGCGATTGTGGAAATTCACGCAAAATCAACCGATCCCTGCCTTTTTTTGTTTTCCTTTTTTTGCGCTAATACATAAGTTCATAAGTCTATTGCAAATTTTCCACAAAAATGGGGTAAAACAAAACATTGGGTTTAAGTGACTGCTAACTCCCACATGCAGATGGCAGTATTTCTTACTTCTTACTTTTCCGCTGCCTCAGCCTTTATTTGATGTCAAGTTATAGTCCTTGATTGACATGGCAGGAAACAAAAAAGTCACTTTGACCGTCGTACATCAGTTGTTTGTGTAAATTTGACCCAGTTTGGGTGAATGAAAAAAATAAATCCTAAATAAGTCCAAATTTCTGCGCTAGCTTCTTTACCGTCGAGTTCTTTAATGCGCAGCTCAAATGAGCTAAAAGCAAAACCTTTTGACGTTTCACGCCGTTGACGTTTCACGCCGTTGACGTTCACGCCGTTGACGTTCACGCCGTTGACGTTGTGGCTTCTTCTGCCCAGCCTGGAATCCTCTGCTTGCATAAACTCAGGGGAGAGCAGGAAACCGCTTCTCGCGGGGGCCTGGTGAGGTTTTGTTAAAGGATCTGAGGCACTCTCTTAAGTGTGGCATGTTTTAGTGAAACACTGGGAGTGATGCTCCCGAGTGAATTGTCACTGGTTACACCGCAAATACATGCCATTTTTGTTCGCCAGAGGAGAAATCTGTGCACAGTACATTTCTAGCTGCGAGGACATGGCGAGGGATTCCAAACTCTTGCCTGTGTCTTAATCAAAAACAGTCAGCATCTGTTTTGGTTCATAACTCTTCTGTCCTGTAAGAGAAGAAGAAGAAGGATCCTTGTTTCGGCCATGTTGACTCCACATTTGATTGATGTGGAATGACATCACTGGGTTTGGAAGTGTGATTAGGACATGTTTGGATGGATGCAGAACAGCGTTTTAGTGCCATGTGCATTCTTGTGAGAAACATGTGGCTAACACACCCAGCTCCCCATGTAGCCTAGGGATCCTTCCGAGCCTCTGTTTTTCTCTCTTGTTCCCTCTCCCTTGCTCTGTTTTTTTTTTTCTATCAATCTTGCCTTCTCTGTCACTGTCTGACTTTTTTCTTTTTTTTTTTTTCTTTTTTTTTTTCAAAAATTCCCCTGCCTTCTGCTGCCCTGGATCAGCTGTTTGAGTCTCCAGATTTCCTGTTGTGCACATGCAAAAGCCGAACCAGCCGTCTTTTCGATGGGCTCGGAGGCAGAATCCCTCACGTCTCAGGCAGATCAGGGCAGAGCTCACATAGTTAGACTCTGTAAAGACGCCCTCCGTGTGTAGCAGCCGTCCCGTCGCTCTACATTGTCTTGTAACTCCGCACTGCTTGTTTTAAAGCTTTTCCTGCCACAACCCGATGCACAATTTGGAGCCGGCGCCACGTTCCTCACGGTTTAGTCGCCCTCTGCTTGACCTAGTTTCAGTTCTGTATGTTCTAGAGCAGCACTGTGTCACATGTTCATATACAGATGATTTCATCCCACTCTCCTCTCCCTGAAAAAGAAAATAGAAAAAACAAAAAAATAGCCAATGTTTCTGCATCACGTTTGTTAGTTAAAGCACATATGTGATCCAGAGCTGTTTCCAATGGACCTCCTGACTTTCTGTTTCTTGTGGTTTCCAGGGAGACATCCAGCAGCTAATGATTGTAGCAGACCACCGGGCTGCCTATGACTACTGTGAGCACTACAGCCCCGATTGTGAAGTGCCAGTGCCCGACCGGCCGCAGAACCAGGACCCCAACACAGAGGATGATGTGAGTTTGGTCACCGGCCCTCTTCAGCTATTCAGTGTTTATTGTGTTTCTTTTTGTTTTTTCCCCTAAACCTGTAATTGTCGCTAATCCTCTGCTTAAAATGATGACTGGTTCTCGCAAAGGAGCCCCTTGGCCCGTGCTCTAGAACTTTAACGCTGCCAGAAGAAAATGCTGAGGGAGAGGAAGAGAGTTATCAGGCTGCACAGTCAGTCAATAAAGCTCAGAAATGATGATGTGCTGCTTGCTTTCCTGAACTGTAGGCTGAATGGCGTTACACCGTGTGCATGCTAATTGCAGAATAGCCAAAGAAATGTTCCAGCGAGAACTCGAGACTTTGGCTTCTGATCCTCGAAGCTGCACCAAATTTAATCAGAGCACAGACAGCAGCAGGAAACTTGGCACAACATCATAAAGTGAGAAAGACCCTGTCCACACTAACAGGGGAATGTTAGGTTCTACTTGTTTATACAGCAACAGTTTACAACAAAGCAGTTTACAAGACAAGCAGATGCAATTTATATCCAACTATTAAAAAATATATTATATTTAATGAAACCAAGCAGATTCATAAAAGTATGACAGTACAGTCATAGCAATCAGTAATCAACGATCATTGTGATCATTGTATTAAGATAATACAGTCAAATTTATTCCCTGGACATACGGGAATGTATTTTTCTAAAATGAGTTGTCGGTTTCCAAAACATGTTTTCAGAAATATTTTTCGTTCACATGGAAACACAGAAAACAGCCCAAAACTTTATTTTTCACTCCCCCAGACCTGTAAGTAACACGTAGTATAGGACTTGCACATGAAACTTCCACACACAGTTGGTCATAAACAAACCAAGAAAATGTGGATGATGCTAGGAGAGTCTTTTGAAAAACTTTTTGCAGCTGAAGTAAAATCAAGAACATGTAAGCTGTGTTCGCTGTTGCTGCGTATGAAGCATTTGGGCTCATAGGTCAGGTTAGAGGTACTAATACGTAGGTGTTTCCCCAAAAGATTGCTTTAAGTCTGTGATCAGTTTCCAAAACAAAATGCTTAGGATCCCCTGAAACACTGTTTCTGTGTGAACTCAGGGCACAAACAGATAAGTACTTCCTGGTTCTAGAAAAAAAAAACTTCTCCCCTGTTGCCGTGATTTACAGTTCTGGTTAGATATAGGTATATAGGTATATGTAAATAGGTATACAGCAGCTGTATACCGATATACAGCTGCTCTACTGATTGCATTCTTTGGTGAAAAAAATGAGACCACTGCAAAACATTTTTATTTCAAATGAATATATGTGTGTTAAGATAAACATAAATCACCGAGCATACCACTCCCAAATTCCTAATAAAAATGTTGCCATTTCATGTATTTTTGTGCAGAGAATGAAAAATAGTTTTAAGAAATGGTAATTTTTCAGACCATAAATAAGTTATTAAACATGTTTTAACATAAGCACAGAATAGAAATCATTATGTGTGCGCTGTGGCTTAATCACAGTTTGCCATGGAATGCTCTTCACCAGTGATTACCTGACCAGCCTATCATTAAATAGAAGGATGTGCAACGTCTTGATTGGAATGGCTGTTATATGTGTAGGCATGTTCATTCTTAAAATAATTAAAAAATAGTGGCCACTTTACTTTACTCCATGTCTGTAGAGTCGATTCAACTCAAATCAGCCAAATTATTAAGACAGATTCAAATTCAGTTGCATGTTATTACAATTAGATCATGGTTATAATGTGGTGCGGTCATTTGGTTTATAGTGCCATATGATAAATAGCCTGATCAACTGCACCAAGTCACTTATTTTTCAGCATGTAAAAAGTGTTTCATGATGAGAGCAAGACTTTCTCAAAACTATTGAATATGATGTGCTTTCCGTGCTAGATAGATTTCCATCAAACGTCAACTCTAAGCTAAAGTAGTTTTATATCTGAGAGCAAAAACGTAAACTAATCCAAAGAAACAGCAGCTACAACTGTTTTGGCTTCATTTGTGTAATTTCTAGCCCGGCACTACTTTAGCCATGCTCAGGATCTATTTTCGAGTTTGGATGTTGATCTTGTCAGATTGTCACCTTCATACTAAAAACGACAATACTTTCCACAGGAATCCCAAAAAGTAGGGTTGTTGTTTTTTTTTTTTCCATCAACAGAGTGAAAAAGTGTGTAGTGAAGCTGCGAGATAAATCATTTTCAGTTTATAGCAGGAATGTTTAGTCTGCGTCTGGAGAAATACTTTTTCCATTGATGATGCCGTTATATATATTTGAATGGAAAAATATCCATCTTATTTCTCGATGGCCACGTTGATGTTAGGCAAATTAATGACAGTCCATACAGTTCATATGATTAACACTTCCTTCAGCTTGTCCAAATGGGTGGAAAACCCCAGGATTTCTCTGCCTTTTGGACATACATTAACTTCTTTCATTTCCTCAGAATAACTGGAAGCACATGCGACAGAAAAACAGGAATGTATGCTGAGTTAGTAAAGAAAAGAAAGGCAGATCTGTTGGGGCATGCTTTCTCTCTTTTTTTTAGCTGACACTGTGGATTTTTATCACTGTGCAGTGTAACATTTTTATGCTTTATAAAAGAGGCCATTAGATTCTTTTATTGACTCTCAGCATATGTTCAATTTAATTTAGTTTATTCCATAAAGTGAAAGTCCCAAACAATGTCACATGGCACTTTCTAGAAGTAACAGGTCCAATTCATAACAAGCTGAAAGGAATCCAAGTGGATCTAAATTCAGTTCTCAGTCAAATTTATTCAATCCAGACATGAATCCAACTTTCCGTAGCATTTTTGTCTCTAGTTTTTTGTAACTTTTAAATATTTTTAAAATCTAAGCGTGAAAATGAGTTGGAGCCTTCTTACAGTCAGCTGACTGGGAGGGCAAAGCAACAAGAGTGGGGGGTAAATATTGTTCAAAGAGTGATTGACAGCTCTAAAACCCTCCTCTTGGCTCTGATTGGTTGTTCCTGACTGAGTGGTGTATTTCACTGGGAACCCTGGGAGAAGGCAGAGGAGCTCAAGTCTTATACTGTCATGGCATAATGATAATTTTAACAAATATTTAAAATGTCTAAGACACTTCAGTTTTAAACAGTGTGGATAGTTTTTACAACCTTCATGTACCTTTAAATTTATTATCGACAACACGCTCATGCCTTATATGTGTGTACTATCTCATTCATCCTGCTGTGAAAATGACTTGCCTGCTGATTTCAATATAAAATTGGAAATCTGGCAACTCCGAAGGAACATTTTGAAGATTTTATTTGTTAAGCCAACATTTGCTCCCACCAGTATACATTCTAAGTGCAGCTCTGTGAACATATAGCTGCTTCATACACTTCTTGGAGGTAGTTCCCATTGATTTTTACAATTGACTGTAAATAATGTTGGACATCTCAGATCCCCAACAACCAGTTAATGTTCTTCTTCTTCTTCCCTTTATTCTCCTAAACCTATAATTGTCTCCTGTGCTCAGTTCAAGTCATGATTGGTTCCTGTACTGTGAGGAGGCCTTTGGCCCATGTTAGAGCACTGCAGTCTGCCAGGGGAAAACGCTGAGTGAGAACAACAGGGTTATCAGGCTGTGCAGTTCGTCGATAAAGTTCAGAAATGATCCGGCGCCTGCCTCAGCATGCTCTCCTTGCACTACAGGCTGAGAGGCATCGCACAGAGTGCATGCTAAACAAAGGAGTCAAAGAAGAGTCAAAACACAAATTGGAAGTTCTGGACCTGCTAGATACCCTCAGGGTGTGCAAAATGCAATCATTTTCCACCTCTCTGCAAACAAATGACAGACTCATTAGGCAAACCGAAGACGTTATTAGTCACTGAGCAAGATGCAAGTTTCGACAGAGTGATGCAGCAGGACGTGTCTGCGAGTGGAAAGCATTTCTCCTGGGTTCTTATCGACGGTCAGCCAGCCAGGGGCAACGGAGTTGTAGATCATGTTTGAAAATCAGATTGTTAATCATTGATTGTTATCCTCTCCCTCCCAGTCATTCTTTCACTCAATGTATTTCTCGTTCAGGTCGCAGAGGAGGACAACTACTACTACGAATATCCCTATTATGATGACCTTGAAGGCAAGCCATTTGGTTCAACTTCCGAATCAAAGGCGAGCATTAAAGAAGTCAAGGTAATCCACTTAGGAATTTCATTGGACTGCATCTAGAAACTTGTATTCATGCCTCAAACGTTAACCCTTAACAACCGTGTAACAACACTGAATTGCAGGGGACGGAAGAAGGCACTGTCGTGTCCACAGTGGAGAAAGTTGTCAGGGGCGGTTCGGGCTCTACGTCCGTTTCCACCAGCTCGACTTCCTCTAGCTCATCATCCAGCAGCTCGTCCGCCGGCGCCGGAGGGGAAGACGCCTACGGGGAAGTGAACAACGCTTACGACTACGACGGCTACGGCGATACCAACTACTACTACGGCGAGTCCACCGCCACGCCCGACGGCGACACCTCTCGGCGCGTCACCGTCACCAGCGTCGGCACCGGGGGCAACTTGGACCTCAGAGCAGTGGGAAGGATCGATCTGGAAGGTGGGGCTGGAGTGGATAGGAAGGTGATCACCAGTGGAGGTGGAACTACAATAACAGTCACCCGCAACGTGTCAGTAAGTTGACCGCAAAGCAAAATCAAATTGGATGTTTTTAAAAAAGATCTTTGTCATGTGTATACATTGTGCCTTGATAACATATTCATACTGCTTGATGTTTTGCATTTTTTCCAGTTAAAATCACAGAACTCATTGTATTTTAGGTGACAGACCAACACAAAATATTTGTTAATCAGAAGTGGTTAAGCTATTGCATATTAATGCAGTAAAACTAATGTGCTTTAATTATGATACAGAAATTATGCAGTTATATTTGCTCTGATAACTGAGAGCTCTCTTGGGTATCGTCAGATTGCAGTTTTTACCTTAAATAATGACTGGAAAGTCAGTTAAAGGCCAGCTAGTGGCTAACAGGGTGTACCTTTGTCTAAACCTAGCTTCAATGTGAAGGCCTCCCATGTTTATTAAAGAATATTAGTGAACAAGCATCACAATAAAAACCAAGGACCACAGCAAATAGTTTGAGGGATAAAGCTGAGAAGAACTTTGAGGCAGAATAAGAATAGAAATTTCATTCTACAGGCTTGCAAAACGATTTAAGACCTTTCATTGCAGTAATTGCATTCTAATTGGATATAACACTCATTTTTTTCCATGAAATCTCCATAGTGATAAAATTAAGAGATATGTGTATGCCTTTGCATGGCTCTGTCTTTTCTTACCATATCCCAATGACTGCAACTGTGTTTTAACAGGCCGGAACATCCTACAGCGACTACGGCAATGGCTACGACTACGGCGTCGACAGCTACTACACAGAGGGAGATGTTGGAGGCAGCAGCAGTACAGTTGTCATCGGTGGTGGAGGAGGAAGCAGCAGCAGTAGCACAGTTCTGGGTGGAGGCGGCGATGGCAGCAGCAGTACAGTTGTAGTCGGTGGTGGTGGTGGAAGCGGCAGCAGCAGCAGTACAGTTGTAGTCGGTGGTGGAGGCAGCGGCAGTACAGTTGTAGTCAGTGGTGGTGGAGGCAGCAGCAGCAGCTCTACAGTCACCGTTGGGAGGGGGTCAGCTGGAGGAGGATCTGTGTCTGTCAGCGGCGGTTCCGTATCCGTGGGAGGATCTTCGACCTCCGGCGGAGGCTCGGCGTCTGCTGGCGGTGGAGGCTCGGCATCTGCCGGCGGCGGAGGCTCGGCGTCTGCTGGCGGTGGAGGCTCGGCGTCTGCCGGCGGCGGAGCCGGCGGGGCCGCTGGGACCGACCTGACCATCGACGGAGTCGATGACTACACGGGTCTTGACAAGTTCAAGGAGGAGGATGTCGTTGACTACGGCGATTTAGACAACTATGACGTCTATGGAGACTACACTGACAAAGTGCTGCCTGCTGAGACCGACGAGTACTTCGGCCAGGTGAAGAACAATCCAAAGACATGACTCTGCAACTATGATTTCAGATGATGAGGAGGATGTCTCGATAAAACGTCCGTATGTGTGTGTGCACAGGTTGATGGAGCTCGTGGTGAGAAAGGACAGAAGGGAGAACCTGCTGTTATTGAGCCTGTGAGTATCTGTGTTTTAGCAACAGTGAATATCTGTCTTTTAGAGCAGCAGATGTAACGTGCATGTGCACACAGTTGGAAGACGCACTCACATATGTGTGATCCACATGTAAACAAGATCCGGCCCTCGCTTCGGAAAGCAAATGTTCAAGCCAAACGTATTTACCGTGGACAACTAAATCCTCCTTGCCGAATCCTTGTAGAAAGGCCTCACTCGTAGGATCTCAGCATAAACATTTGGAGAAGGGCCATCAGGGATTGTCAATAATCTCTAAACACAGGGTGAGTGGAATGGAAACCAAGAGGAGGGAAGGGATGGGGAAAAAAGGAACGCAAGACAGAACTACTAAACGTGATCCTCTGGAGCCACTCTGACTCTAAATCAGACTCTGACACACAAGAGTCTGACGGTATCTGTAATGATGACTCATTTTGTAAGTTTGAAAATGTATACACAGACAGAATTAATATGTCTAATGGACTGCAGCTGTTTCGCTTCAAACAAATGCTGCGCTTAGTAAACATATGACCAAGCGCAAGTGTTTATAAGTGGAAGTAAAAAAAGTGTGGGAGCTCTTTTCTTTGGAGTACCGCTTCAGGACCTGTGAAGCGCAATGAAAAACGGAAAGCGATGTATGGTTTCCAAAGATTTTTTGCAAACAAATGTGCAACCACCCTGAAGACGCCATTTGCAGAGTGAATGACGGTGGCTTGGCTGCATGGTGCTGTGGGAATGCTTAGACTTGATGGGGAAGTGAATGGAGCTGAATACAGGACAAGCCAAGAGATTCCTAAGCCTTCCTCTCAGGAGGATCAGACCTCGCTCATGGCTGCTTGACACAAACATTTGAAGAAGGGCCATGCAGGAATTGTCAGTATTCCCTAAACACACAAATCTCAAGGTTTGAGTATTGTTCATAGAAATGCTACAAGAACACAGCCAGTGTGCTTTTTCTGTTTTACTTATGCAGTTCTAAGCACAAGGTAATGATTACGCACAAGTGTAACATAAAAGGATATCAATTCATTCAAACTACATGACTATTTACACATGTGTATTATAAAATATTACATATTGAAGGAGAATTTAGCTTTAGATTCACATATTAAAGGATCACCTATGCTGACTAATTTTAAACAAGCGGTTGAAATGGCTTTACTCTGCTGTCATAATCTTCGTAATTTCTTTGTGTGATGTAACAGAGTCTTCCTCACTGATAGCCAAAATTATTTGATATATTCCTCTCATTTTTCAGTATTTTTAAGGACTGGCTCCAATATTTGTTGAACTTACACCAAGTGAAAGCTGTCCTGCAGCAATGGGTAGGCCCTAGTGAGTTTCTTAGCACACGTTTATGTGATGTCTTGACGGATACATGGAGAATAGTGATGTAGTGAATTTAACCCTTCACTAAACAGGAAGCTCGTACCATTCATAAAAACATTTTGTAGCAAATTTGTTACTTACTGTTTTGTTTCTTTTGGTAGTTGAGTATTTTCATTTTGTACCTTTGTAGTTTTGCGCCACACTTTTGGAGGCGAAAACAAGTGTTTCCTGCCAACCATGAGTCAATTTGCACCTGCTTTGGAGGTGTATTTTACCCATTGTCTTCATAATTAATGAAAAATACTTAAATACAGACAGAAATAAACATATGTGCAATGGTTGAAATACATGGGTACAAAATATTAAGGAAGGGACAATTTAGACCCCCAAAGTTACAAAATGGTGGTCTAAATTGGAAAAGGGGCATTATGATCCCTTAATCAGACCCAAAAAACCCAAATCTAAATAACCTCTCACTGACTTTATGTTTTATATAATCACATTTCCTTGCTGCACTTTCAATCATTTCAAAAGACCAAAACAGTTAGTTAAACAACCAAAACAATGTAGATAAAAGGTGAAGAGGTGGAAACACCCACACCCTTGGCAGTGCCCTGTTATTTTCATTGGCCCACTAATCCTGCTCTGAAAGATGGAGGATCTCATGAGAAAAATTACAAGACGGCTAAAGCTTGACATCAGAAAATGTTTAGTAGCGCCTTTTGGTGATGTGTTAAGAGACGAAATGAGGGAAAATGTCAGAAGATTTTAATTTTCACAATGGTGCTTCAGTGGTCCACCAAGTTTTCACATCGAAACGTGGACAGTGCATCACAAAACGTTAATTACTAAATTGCTTTCAGTTTACGGTGAGAAGGTTCGCGCTACATCTGGAGGAATATCTCTCCATTTGTCGATGATACCGTTCCATTTGTTTCCAAGCTGAGACACAGGGATCTGAGGACCGATTCAAACCTGTGGTCATTTCCCAGTGAAACAAATGAATTCCTCCCTGACACTCAACACCTTACGTTAGCTTGCATTTATAGAGGAAAACATCTGGACGTCTTTGCTTTTGATTGCATTAATTCACCCGTTTATTTCGCACCTACTTAATTGGAAGCAGATTTGATGGATGGACAGGAACCAAATGTTGATAGGCAAGTTTGCCGGAGGCATGTTTTTATTAATGCCGAACTGCTACTACGGAAACAGTCCATGCTCCTGGCTGCACAGTGGGATGTTGTTGTGCACAGACATATGCTTCATAAATGAGGTCATTAGATTGTTCTATTGACCTGTGCAGTATCTAATAATATCTCTGCTTGCATGTTTCAGGGTATGCTAATGGAGGGTCCGCCAGGGCCTGAGGGGCCAACAGTAAGTCAGTTTCCTCATTACGTTCTGGTTTCACAGTCTTTTTCTTCTATCAATACTGAAGGTTTATGTCACTCGTTGATTGTAGGATAAATGAAAATGAAAGCTAAGATTGGTCAGTAAGACCAGCATTCGAATGGAAAAGCGTTTTTGTTTTTTTCTCAAAGGATTTGCACTCTGGTAAATGTTTTAAGAACATTTGGAAAAGCCAGGTGCTGCTGACACCCAGCAGATGGTGACCTCCACAGGCCAGCGAGCCTCACTGACATGATGAGCTATAGTTTAAGCAAATAAAGATGACCAGACAAAAGGATCAACAGCGTGTCCCACCTCCTGTGTGTGGCCACTTTGGGATCTCGTGGCGTAGGATGCGAATATGGAAATCAATTGACATTTCTTTTTCTGTTCACAATAGGGTCTCCCTGGACCCACAGGATCTTCTGGCCCACCAGGCAGTCCTGGAGATCCTGGAGAGAGGGTGAGAAAAAAAAAATCACTCAAGATATTTTCTAGAACAACAGAAACTCAGCCTGTTTTGGGAGCTCATCAGGCACACTATTCTCTTTAAGGGTCTTCCGGGTCGCCCTGGCCTTCCTGGTGCTGATGGTCTGCCAGGACCCGCTGGAACTGTCCTGATGCTGCCTGTAAGTAAACTCTGGTTGTGTGTGTGTTTTTTTTTTTTATTATTATTATTTCAAGGGTTGAAACATTTCCTATGGTTTTGTATCACTCTCTGGTCACATTTACAGCAGTTTTACAATAACTCTGACACATGTTTCACATTGTGTTCTTGGAGGAAGGGGATTTCCAATGAATCCAATCGCAAATATATTAATAGGGATGTGAGGCTTTAGCAGCCTCTTGTGGTGTTAGAGTGGAAGGACCTCCTTGGACTCCCGACAGCACAGATCTACATATTAACCCCAAATTTTTGACTCAAAACCTAATCTACCAGTCATCTATCCAGGAAGTCATATGGTTTTTGATGGGACAGAAAGCAATATCGCTGACTGACGCGTTTGCAGCCGTGGATCTGACTGCAAGAGTTACGCAACTTTTCCAAACAGCCTCTCTGTTGTCTACCTTCAAGCCTCTCGTTTTCTTGTTCTTGGAAGATGCTATCAAGCCTGATTACTTGTACAGATGTGAAGTCTTGCGGCTTCATTGATTCGCAGATCTCTTCTGGCGGAGCCGTGTGGCAAACTCAGTCTGGACCGTGACTCAAGCTGTTCTGGCGTATCCTGGCTGGCAAACACTGCCGTTTTGAAATCCAGTCCCACAAGCCTAATGAGAAACATGCATCTTTGTTTTGCCATTCTTTCGAGCTGCAAGGACTCTTTATTTAACGTTGAGGAACAAGGGAAAATGATCAACAAGTGTAATCTATAGCCACGCGTTGAATTTTCAAGCTACATTCTCGGTCATGCTAATCAATTCTTGGATTGAGCTGAGTTTTCATGAATTGTTGATGATCTGCATTAGTCACCAAAGGAATCAATCAAGTCCAAATCTTATAAATAATCAAACCAGGAGAGAGTTTCACTGCAAGTAAAGACGTCAATACAAGCAGCTGTGCAGGAAATTTGACAGATTTCCAGATGTGGGGAGTTAGGCTGACCTTCTGTGCTGTGAGCTGCAGCAGGTTTTACTCAAACCTTCAGCTCTGAGTCTATTGTTTGTATTATTTCTTCCTGGTTACCAGGATTCTGGAACAACCTTTTACTGCTTTATTTTTGCACATCCAAAAGCCGACAATCAGCCTCCTTAGGACTGTATGTGGTCCGATCCAAAGCATCTCATCCAAAAGAAAAGAAAACAACATCACGAGTTGAGCTGCACATCCAGCTTTTAATTTTCACTCATGCTGTAATGCTGGCGTTTGACCACCAGATGGCAGTAGAATTTGACCCTTCTTGGCCAAACGTGGTGACAGTTGAGACGCTCTGTTCAGCATTTATTTATGTCTGTTCTTTAATGTGAAGAACAGCGGAATAAACAAATGCTGAACTCGTTCATTATTTTTTTTTCAAAGTAGTGGATTTTTTTTATTCTTTTCTGAGCTGTTTTTTTTTTTTTTTAAAATAATTTTGCTGTTTGTTCTCTTCTGCAGTAAAATATGTACGAAACATTCTTTCCACAGTTCAGATTAAGCGCTGGAGGGGACTCTGGGCAGAAGGGACCAGCTGTTTCAGCACAGGAGGCCCAGATGCAAGCCATCATGCAGCAGGCCAGGGTAACGGCTCACAGCCAAAACATTACCACGAGTGATAGAGACACTTGTCAGTTTGTATTTATGACACACTGCATGCATTTGCTCTATAAGCAAGTGCGAACTTGTATGTATATACACGTATATGAGAAAATGTGCAGCCTAAAGCCAACTCCCTTATGTTGGTCTGTTTCATTTTATTTTCCGTCTTTGTCCAGCTGGCGATGCGTGGCCCGACAGGTCCAATGGGTTTGACTGGCAGACCTGGCCCTCTGGTGTGTACTTTACATCCACCAATCAGGAAACACCAAGAAAATCTATTGAAGTGTTGCCTGTGCCTTTTAATCAATCAATCTTGACTGAGACCTTATAAAATATTTGATGTTTTTCCCTTTATTTTATCCTTTATTAGGGTCCACCTGGTGTACCAGGACTGAAGGGAGAGTCTGGAGAGGCGGGACCTCAGGTACGAAATGTCACACTTTGTCCTCAATCATCAGATTACGCTCCCTTCCTTTTGTAAGGAAAAGAAAAAAAGAACAAAAACAAACCAGTATCTGTGATTGACAAATGTTTTGTTTCAGGGGCCGCGCGGACCGTTGGGATCAGCTGGACCTTCTGGAAAGCCTGGCAGACGGGTACATGTTTGAGCAAACTTTCCACAAACTCCAACAAGTTCATTTATATGCCTGCATTCACATCTCTGAATTAAAAGTAGCTTATATTCCACGCTGCAGCTGTTCAACGATCCTCTGCTCCATCGTCAACCCAGCTAAATACCAGTTGTTTATTGCAGGGTCGTTCAGGAGCAGATGGCGCCAGAGGAATGCCAGGACAGACTGGGCCGAAGGTATTTTTTACGTCCACAATCGACAAACATTGATTTAAGCAAATCGCACTTCATAAAAAGCAGATTAAAAACAAGAACTTTGGCGTTCGTACAAGATTTCCAATTTTCCGCTTGTTTTACAGGGAGACAGAGGCTTTGACGGCCTAGCTGGACTTCCTGGTGAAAAGGGACACAGAGTAAGAGATTTTATGGGTTTATGAAAGTAATTTCAGCTTTATTCAGACGTGAGGGGAGGGCAAAATGTAATAATGTCTGTTTTTATAGGGAGAACCAGGCCCCTCAGGACCTCCCGGTGCTCCTGGCGAAGATGGAGAGAGGGTATCTTGGAAGATATGATTTCACAGCTTCTATCTCATTTTACTGTGCCAAGGAGTCGTAGAGCTGTTGCGATTGCATCCTCTTTCTGCATGCTGTGATCAATACATAAGTACTTTCTACAAACACCTCTGAATTCGACATCTCTCCCTGCTCTCACTTTCTGCACCTTTTCTACCTCATCACCGACGGTTCATCACCTGATCTCACCCGATTTCCAATATTTCCCAGTCTCAACGACTCTCATACCCCCACCTTGTCCTCCATTATCGTTCCCATGTCTGCGCCGCAGCCTGACACTGACTTTATCTCTTTCGCAGGGGGACGACGGAGAGATCGGACCCAGGGGACTTCCTGGTGAACCAGTGAGTAATTGCGTGTTTTTTTTTGCTTTTTTTCCCCCTTTCATTTGTGCTCCTCGATGTTGTGCAATGTGTAGGCGGAGGTGGGGTTGGGTTAGCGCTCGAGGCCTGCTGTCATCGTGTAATTGCGTTAGCGGTGTGTGATGATATCATACATCAACTGCAGGCCGGGTCGCCTCGCTCTCGTTGTTAGACGCTGAGATTTTTTTTTCTGCCTCGCACCGCCGCGTTTATCAGGCTTCGCTCGTTCCTCACTGCTGTCTGGAGGTGAGAAAAGCTGGCAGTGCACATCAGGGTTGTTAAAGCCTCCCACTCCCACTCAGGAAGGATGTTCACTAAAGAGAGTAGGTGGGAGGAGGAAGGGATGCGGGAGGGCACAAGAAAGATGAAAATAAATAAATAAATCAGCAGAAAGCTCTTGACATATTGTGTTATGATTCATTCTGGCCACCAGGGTGTGCAGGTCTTTCCTGCCAGGACAATCAGTCCGGTTAGGTAACTGTGAGGCCTATGAGGCACAGCAGAGAGAGAAATAATAATAATAATATTCAGTCTGTATTATAATAATAATGACAATAATAATTCTATATACGGTGGCTTTTTAAGTACGTCAAGTGCACCTTACATATATTAGCAAATTGAGGTATTCAGAAAATAACAACACCAAATATGCTAAAGTGAAGAGAAAATCAAAGCAACGTTAAAAAGAGAACCGGTTTGACAAATCTGGCGCATTTTTAAAGCTGAGGGTTAAGTTGAGTGAAAGCTGTGGTAGTCAGGCAGGCAGGTGGAGGCACCGTGTTACAAATAGAGCAGGTGGAGCCCAGAGTTAAGTGATGGAGTGATGCTGCGCAGGAGATCAGAGCGATATGGAGGCTCATAGTTCTGGAGACGCTTGAAAGAAAAAAAGAATCCTGAAAGCAGCACTGCGATTTACGGGATGCCAATTAAGTTGTTAGAGGACTGAAGTAATATGCTCAGAGGAAGAAGTTTTTTTTTTGTTTTTTTTTTTACCTGTTAAAGTCAGTGCAGCAAACTAGAGAGGACAAAATGACAGGAGTAGTCAATTTGAAATGTAAGAATAGCATGCCCAAGAATAGTAGCGTTGTTTATTATTAGGAAAATTGAAGTATGTGCATTGACTGTTGTATTCTTTAAAGTAGTGTAAAAAAAAAATTACACCGAAAACTCTTAGCCTGGTGGAAGGGAGATTTTCAAGAACTGACAACACATAATTTACCAGACTTATCCAAAACAAAAGAAACACCAGAAGAAACCTAGTTTTGTCTTTGTGGAAACTAGAAAATTAGTAGAAAATGATGATTTAATCACCATAAACAGTCAAAAATAGAAGAGACTGGATAGAGCAGGCTGTCATTAGCGTAATACATAAACAAAAAATGTGACCAAGAATTAGCATAAACTTTACTGCCAATTCTTTCTGTAAAAACAGTTTTAAAACCCTTAATGTGAAGCTCAATGTGCTAAGTTTGGTTTCTCTAAACTCTGGTTCTTGTTTGGCTTGGCTTTTCTAAAGTAGCTTCTTGTAAACTTTTCTAGGACAAACTGTCTTATCTGTCAGTAGTGGAACTCTTCACTGGTATAAAGAAAACTAAATTCTAGACGGCATCATGTTGGATTCAAATGCAATCAGTTTCCTTTAAAGAACAAGTTAACCCTAAATAGTGTTATGTTTTTACTCAGTTTTGTATGAATTTTTCTAATTCTCTAACTCTTGTTTTAAGTTTCTAAACACCAAGCTACCATTTAGCAACATTAGTTTAATCTAAAATATATTGTGTTTGTGACCTACATACTTTTCCCTATACAATAAATAAATAATTAAATACTTAAATTAAAATAAACTAAACTGGACCTAAGAATTTTTTTTTTTAAATTTAGCGGGAAACTCAAATCTAGATTTACGTAAGCCGTCAGTGAGATAAGGCTGCAGGCGCAAAATTAGGCTTGTATTTACAGAGAGAGGAGTATCATTGGCATTTAACAGAATTGCTTTTTCGCCTTTCCTAAAAATGTTTTCAAGAATTTAAATATTATTCAGAAGTGGGCTGCAGACACAGCCCTGGTGAAAACTACACACAACTGGGCAACACTGAGCACTAAGTGTCTGAAACAGGCTTCTGAACGGCCAGTGAAACCGTCTGAGCGGGCCGGAGTGAGCTGTCACTTGTAGCCATTGTCTTATGGCTAATAAACAGACTGAATCGAACAAACTGTAATTATTTAGATTAAGCAGACGTCAACCATCTTGGAATGGGGATATTACAGCTGTTTCGAGAGGAAAAGAAAATAGAGAAGAAAGACTAATGTCAGTTAAATAAGCAGGTTTTAACCACCTGAGTCGAAAGCAGGCACAACATTCACAAGGGCGTTTTGCGAACGGCGGGTTATTTTTAGACGTATCATTTTGAAACTGGTTTTAATTATTCATCAGACCTCTCGCAGGTGTAATATCACCCTCAATCTCATTTCCCCCCCTTTAGGGACCTCGTGGTTTGCTGGGACCAAAGGGACCTCAGGGACCTCCTGGACCACCTGTACGTATAACCTCTCCTTCTATTATCTTTTCATATCCTCTGTGTCGGAGCAGATTTGGTATTTACAGAACATTTTTACCATCTCCTGGGCAGCTACAAAGAGAGCAGACAACACCCACAGGGACCCACCAAGCTCAATATATCTCACAGACTGCACAATAAGCAACACACTATTGAGTTTAACTTTAATATTTTCTGAAATATTTCTATAGCGGAGACAAGACTAACTATAATATTTATAGATTTAATTTTGCATGAACAATTGGCATTGGATTTTTTTTTTGTTTGAGACACTGCCCAAAATAGAGACATTTTTTTTCCGAATTTGCCTTCAGCAGTTAAAAAAAATTAAATGCCGTTAAATGGGTTTTCATTTCAGCGGGTTACAGATTTTCTTCTTTCACGCCTGATTTTCTCTCCCTCATTTCCATGACAGGGAGTTGCTGGAATGGATGGCCACCCTGGACCCAAAGGAAATATAGTAAGTAAAGACTGAACTGATTAAATTCCTAAATCAGATTAAATAGATATCACTATCAGAGTGTTAAGTAGCACCAGTTTAATCACTCCGCTTGTATTTTGGCCTCAAAAAGGAGCCCTTTCGCACACATCTATGAGTATGTACACACACTAGCAGCACCAGAGAATACACTCTTGGCTAGTTGTACATTTCCAGCTCAATTTCTGCCAGCGCCCGGCACCCGTAATGAGAGAATATTCTACCGGAGCGGCCTGCTTGGTCTTTTGGGAGTCTTCCAACAAGGTAGAGATGGAAGATCAACAACTGGCCCAGACTCTCGGACGGCGGCAGCGTAATTGATTGCTGGTTATCCTACAGGGGACGGTGTTTTGTGTTTGTGGTTCAGCAGTTTGCGTCATTAGGAAAGTGGGTCTGAGAATGTGCCCTGCATACACCTGCGCACTTGTCCTTTTGCATGAAATGAGACTAAATTTCTGAAATCTTGCAACATGTATAGTATGTTTGAGTTAGAATTGGGTATTACATTATCATTAGGTTGAGGCTGATTTAATTTTGATCTATTTTGTGCAACATTTTTACCCTGTTTTTCTCTTGGAAAAATAGCCTCATGGGTGTGTAAGGAGCTCTCTAATGTTTATTCCAGGGACCTCAGGGAGAGCCAGGCCCCCCTGGACAGCAAGGCAACCCTGGTGCTCAGGTAGGTAATTTACATTAGATTTCTGCCTCAGCTATCAGAGAAAAGGTTCCGAACAGTTTCTTATCCTCTCCGCAGGGACTGGCGGGGCCGCAAGGAGCAATTGGACCTCCAGGAGAGAAGGTAGCATATCAGACCTGCTGAATATGGAATTCCTGCTGGAGAAGAAAAATAAATAAAAAAAATAACTACTGGAAAGATAAAATGTTAATACATGCAGACCCAGAATCTGTAAAATTATTGGAATTTGTCTCATTCATTTTCATGAGCAAGAAAGCCAAGCTGCTTTCTTATTCAGGCCCAGATTCTTATCACACAATTATGCAAACACATCCCCATCCTCAGCACTGAATACTGCCTCATATGCAGCAGAGACCCATTCAAATCCTGATACGTTTTAAGCCAATTACAGCCATATCACATTCGCCGGCTGACTTTGTAGATTATTGAACACCAAGAGTTTAAAAATTAATTACATGGGTGGTATGTTTCCCCCTTTATTTTTTCTAAAAGAAAGATTTGAGCAAAACGAGATAAAGACTCTAAACTCAACCTTTTCTTTCAGTGTGTAATCAAAGCAGTCATCAGCTCAGGATGATAATCCTATATAATCTTGAGTTTTACAATAATACATAAACCGACAGAAAATGATAACTTGGGATATTTTAACTTAGCTGTTAGAATCTGCTAAAAAAAACAAAAAACACGTGACATATCCTTTTTAGTCTAAGCTATCTTGTTTTACTATCATTATTAGCATATATATACCTAGAATTGGCGATGTCAGCCTTGTGGTCAGGTTAAATAGACTGATTATGTACATTTTGTTTTAAAGTTGCAGTTTCCCACAGCAAAGTCTATTTTTTTCCCCCAACACAGCCTTGAACCGAATATACAATAGTTATTAAAATTGATGCTTAGAGAATGAATTACACCAGATCAGCATATTCTCTTGCTAATATAATACTGACAAAATATTCTGGCTGAAATGCTAACAAGTAGGAATTTTCTCTACATTCGGCTTCTGTTTAAATCCAGTGTTTTCCAATGTGTTGCTGCTACAAAGACTCTTTTGGGGTTTGTTGTGGTCTATATGTTAGCAGGCGTCTGTTTTGAATGGTACAGTAACCCGGCTTAGCACTTTAGCTTTTCCATCATTTGACTTGGGGTGATGCCATTTCAAATGAGTAGTTAAGCTCCACATAGAGCTTACATTATTTCTGTTAATGAAGACGACCAAAAGATTCATTAAGTGCATTTTACTTTCTGCGTTGTCACCAGAGTATGAAATGTGAAGTTATGAAACAGCAGACTTTAATGATCATTCGAGGTCCTCAAACTTTTGTCCGTTTTACGTTTTTTTTAATTTTTTTTTTTTTATGCGCTGCCTTTTTCGAAAGTTGCTTGAGGGGAAGTAGATGTTCTCCATGTGTAACGTTTTGAAAAAGCGACATAAGTGCAGGTCACAAGTGAACTGAACCAAAAAGGCAAAATTATCGGCTCGAATGTGCACCCTTACACCAATTATTGACCTTTATGTCCTACCATATAATTGTTTTTACTTTAGAGATAACGCCCAATTATGCACAGTCATCATTTGAAAAACGCCTGAATGTCTCATTTTATGTAACCGGCATCAAATTTGATTGACTTCAACTTCTGAAGTCTGCCATTGTAAGGACTTCATATTGCATCGCTGCAGACTTTTCTAAACTTTTGCAACATATTGACTAACTGTGTGATGTTTGTCAAGGGTCCGACTGGAAAACCTGGATTGCCAGGAATGCCAGGAGCTGACGGCCCTCCGGTAAGTTTATATCAAGATCTCCAAATATATCAAATTAGAACTGTACTAAAGCTGACCAATGATGGATGGATGGATGTGAAACACTGTGAAATAAACTTCTGTGATTTCATATCGCTTTGCCACATTAGCGCTTTTAACATATACAGTGCAAACCACCTTGATGATTATTAGTGTGAAGCATATGGATGAGAGAACATCTTCATTTGGCTCTGTAACAGAAGATCATCACACCCACACAGAGTACTTTATATGCAAACACCCTCCTTCACATCCCAGGCAGCAGTGACACCTGCACTAATGACAGATGTTTCTCAGAAATCACCAGGTGGCTCCTAACGTAGGAGAGACGGGGGGCCAAGAAAGGCTTTTTGAGGTTTAAGTAACTTCAGGGGCAGGAAAAAAGAATGAATAGATAAAATTTGATTTAGAAAGTAAGTGTCTGCTGAAAGATGAGACAAAATGGAGGAGAGCTCACATAATGCCATACGTTGCTTCACAGTCCTTCAAATGTTTATGATTCGGACTTGAAATAGCTCACATCCATCCACTCAGACTTTTTTCTTTTAATTCATTTGTTGTCTGTAACTTCAATTACAACATCCTCCGCCACAGAGCTTCCTCTCTGCCCCTAATTTCTTTCCTCTTTTGTATCCATTTCGGTCTCTGTGCTAAAAACCCATCAGTGTTTGCAAAGCTCCTTTGTCTCACGAGAATCCAATCAATTTTCCTCCAGATGTCTTTTTACTGGACATCCACGTGCGTGTTGAGTGTGGTGTCGCTGCAAACTCGTCGTTGTGTATTAGTTCACACGGGGAGGGGGGAGTGTATGCGCGTTCGCATTGTGAAGTCTCAAAGCGGCTTTGGTCTCGGCTTTTAGAGCCCAGTAATAGCTGTGAGTGCATCTGCAACACTGTGCATTAAGGATGGAAAATGAATTCCCAAATGAGATTGGACCCTTGAAAGGTCCACTTTCCCGGTTTCCCAGTCAGATTTGCCCTTCAGCAGTTTTACAGCCCAATCTTTCAGTTATAGGCATGTTGCACTGTTTATGGTGGTAGTTATGCTGGAATGCTATGCAATAATATTCCTCTCAATAATTCACAGGGTCACCCTGGCAAAGAGGGCCCGACTGGGGAGAAAGGACACATGGTGAGTTTTTTTTTTCTTTTTCTTCTCCTCTTCTGTCTTAATTTATTAAGAGATTTCTAATTGGATTTTCTTTCTTCCAACATTGTGGATGTTTTTTCCCTTCATCCAAGAAGATAAAATTAGCAGGTTTTGCAACTGATTATCACTCTCCAGTTTTCTAAAGCTTATAGTAATATAAGTTTATATAGTTTATAGTAATGTAGCTTATGTGGTTTTAGGTGGTTACAGTGTCCATTTAACAACCTTCAAAATATTTTTATAGTTTCTCTGCAATGAGAAGTCATTAACTAATTATCTTAAAAGGAGAGACGCCACACTGTGTGCCTGAAAAAGAGAGAAAGCAGTGTTTGTAAACATTGTTTTGCTATTGACACAAGTAAATACAGTCGTTTCTGTTTATATTTATTACTGAATTACTGAAAACATGCAACTTAACTTTCAAGTACAATGCCAACACTTAAATAGATCTTAAAGTGCATAAAAAGAGCAGTTTTGCTGTTTCATTTAGCCTTTCTCTTGCTTCTTTAATAAAACTTTAATGAGCAGCTGGCTCACTTAAAAAAAACAGTTTTTCTTTTGAAACAGCTTCTTGAACTTTTGGTGGGTCACCTGAACACGCCACTGATGCTGAAAATGGCTGTTCTTCTGCCAGTTTCCCTCAGTAACAACTTCAGAGCAGAGTGATGCTGTCATCGTAACGTGTTAGCGCTACCGCTAGCTAGATAAGTTAAGAACTTTGATTATGAACCACAATCAAACCCAAATAACTAGATCATATTACTTGGAAATAATCACACATCCTTGCAATAAATTTTGTGGGACCAATAAAAAAAAACCTGTTCAAATTTACCAATAATGGTATGAAGGGTTCATTGACAGATGACTTTTATTTGTACGCTAAATAGACTGGCAGGTCATCAGTCCCGCTAGTTAAGCTAAAAACTGGCCACTTCCTGCCACCGGTTGATGTATCAGTGCATCTCCTCCTGCTAGTCCATGTTTGAGCATTTTGTGTTAGCATGATGCTAGTTCTTATCAAATGTCGGTCATTTTAGGGCCCTGCCGGACCTCAAGGCCCCATTGGTTATCCTGGACCTCGAGGTGTAAAGGTAAGTTCATCGCCACTAATGTCGAGAACATTTTTGGAGTAGTGCGATAGATCTAATGTCTGTTAAAAGACAAATAATATGTGTTGTTTAGTGTTAGCAGTTTATTATTATTTTGCACAACTAATGACGGTACAGATCATGAACTGTTTGTCATGAAAGCACAGATGGGAGTGACCAGTAATAGTACAGCTTCCACTGAGAAAAGGGGATCACTCAAAAAGCTTGGCTTGTGCTCAAGAGTTCCTGTGTTAGTTGGCTGAAATCTAGAAGGACGGTCAAGGATTTTATTTCTTTTTTTTGTTCTGGAAAGTTTCTATTCTCTGCAGGGAAGATTTTTAGAAGAACAGTGAGTCAGCTACTTCAGAAGCTCTTGCCAGCCTTATTTTAGAAAAACTGTCATCACATTGTAGGTGAATATTTTCACCTGCCAGAGCGAATGCGCCGCCGTTTTTCTCCCTCTTGTCCCGATTGCTTCCCGATTGTCGTGTAACGTCTGTCTGATCTTATGTCGCAGGGAGCTGATGGCGTCCGCGGCCTCAAGGGAACAAAGGGTGAAAAGGTAAGCGGAGGCAGGCGGGAGGGCGACCGAAAATAAATCAGTTATTCAAGTCAAATTTGACATTACCAGGGAGATGATGGTGATTGTGATTAAACTGATGATTGGGGTAGATGGCCTTTGCTTGCTAATGATAATCGCAGAACACATAATTTTGGTGCTACAAAAAAAAGGGGGCTATCAAGTGTTTCTATGGCAACAATGGCTCTCGTCTCATTGCTGCTCTTTCAGACTTGACATCTGTGTTTGTGTGCGGGCCTAAACTGGAGGGAGTAGAGGATATTTGACTAATAAAAAATGTTTTTCTCATTAAAGTCTTGTCTGTCGCACCTCTAACAGTGTGTTTTATTTTTCTCATGCTAGGGGGAGGACGGCTTCCCTGGCTTCAAGGGAGACATGGGCATAAAGGGCGACAGGGTAAGATTCAGGTTTGACTTGGAAATGTCTTCACAGCCATCTCTGCTGGCTCATGTTACAAACTCAAACTTTAGTGTTTTTGATTTGTATTTTTGTGTCTGAATGAAATAAATCATTGAATAATTCTGAAGTGGAAGGAAAAGGATGCATAATTATTAACATTCGAATCTGTATTCAGCCCTGTTTATCTCGTAATAAAATAATAAAATAAAATAATCTGAGAAGTAGCCAAGAGGCTAAATGGCATCTCTGGAGGAGCTGAATGTATCTAGAGCTCGTGTGAGAGAATCTGTTGACAGGACGGCTTTTATGGTTTGTCAAGCGTTTCCTCTTCCTGTCGACAAGATCACAGCTGTATTCATGCTAGTTTTTAGCCCAGTTGAAAGGTAGTGTTTTACTCAGAGACGTACAGTTTTCAGTACGTCTTATTAGGCCACAATAGACACTCGATTCTGTCTATCCAGATAAGGAAAAGTGGAAAAGAACTGACAAGAAAAAAGTGTGTTCAGGACAGAGATGCTGATTTTTTGTTTTTGCCCTTGCAGTTCCTGAGAGATGAATTATCCAAATAGGCAAGCAGCAGGTCTCCTGGCTCTGTATTTCTAGAACAACAAGCACCAATGTTGTTTTTTCTTACTTCTGCAGCTCGTGATTCAACCCCATCGTTTTCTTTAAAAGCTGTGTTTGGTGATTTCTCTTGAGTAGGTGTGTTAGTGGGACTGTCAAAGTAAAAATCTAACCGGAGAGTATTTGGTGACCCTAGCCGGCAAGTGCAGATGACAAACATTTATATCACACAGGCTTTGTGGTCAGGTGAACAGCAGATTGGACTATTTGGCCCTTAGTCATCCTATACAGAAGCAGGGGCTTTCTGCAAAAGAAATGCTATCGTGGAAAGAAACCCATACAAAGTTCTGTTTTCAGTTTGCCATCATATAGAATATATGAAGGTCCTCTAGTCTGACTAGGCCAAAACTAAACCTTTTAGAAGCCTACATGTGAAATGCTTTGTGCGACAGAAACAGAGTGCTTCTGTACCTGACAGTCCGGTAGATATGGTTCGATTGGAGACAAAAATTGCAACATTTTCAGTTCTCTTTCTCACTGCACTGTCAAAAGATCCAATCTCTTTGAAAAACCTGTTTACACCTTTGCCTGTGGTGGCGCTGCACCAAGACCTACTGAAGGAAACAACATGAAAACCTCAGAAGAAGAAGACACTGAGCACAGCTTCCTTCTTTGCAAAATGCAAACAAAAACAGTTGTTTTAGCGGTTGTAGGGTTTCTCCTTTGTCTTTGGTATAAAAAATAAAAAAAAGTCAGCCATTTCTCCCTCGAGTGGTAGACTCTCACGTTTGTTTACGTTGTATTTACCCAGAATGCCGTGCACTATAGTCCACTTCCTGCTTTCGGAGCAGTCTCCGATCCGCTTGGCATCTACAAGCCAATCCGCCTGTCACTCACTTTGGCATTCAAACCATGCCAAAGTTCACTTCAATCCAACCGAGACCAGGAGTTGTAGACAGACCAGAGTTAGCTTTCTTTGGTCCGCATAAGAGTTTGTTTAAACATTCACACCTCTCCAAAGGAATCAGACTTTCTAGGCAAACAAACTAGATTTTAATTAAAATGGACAAAACTGGGTTGATGGGAATGCACCCTACGTCTTGCTAAGGGCTGGAAAGCTTGTCAGACTTAAAGGGAAAGTTTTATGGGTGTAAGTACTAAAATAACTTGAATGAAAATGAACATGTTGCATGTGGCAAAATTCATATATTAGAGTGGACAAATTAAAATACAGACAACTGAGACTCTGTGGGAAAACCTTAATTGTAAAACATTATCTGTCCAACCTGATTGAGCTTGAGCAGTTTTAACTAAAGAGCAACACATCTGGTTAAGACATATCACAGTATTGGAGGGGTTTAGATATTTTTGCAGGGCATTGTAAATTTGCCACTCAAAGCAAATGTAACTTTTCAAATAGTTTGAAGTTTAGCATCGTCCAAGTTAACCTATAGTGACCCTTTCTCAGGCAATCTCCCTCCCCCGTTGCCTAAAGCCTTTCTGACTGCTGCGGAGGAGAGCGTAATGAGAAAACATGAGGTGTTGTTCATGTTGACAACTATAATCGTGTAGCAGTTTTCAATTCCTTCTCTGCCTCTTCCAACTCAGTCCTAAGCCCACCGCCTGCCCGCCTGCCCCGATGTAGGAGAAAAAGAAGTTTGACACTCTCACTCCGGAGCAGCTCCTCTGAAGTGCATTAGGGATTTATGCTGTCAAGCTGCAGGAAAATATGACTTCCACAGTGAGAAACATAACTCACAGCAGCCCTGTACTTGAAACATTAAATCCCCCTATCCCTGAACCGGGCTGTCTCCAGCTGAAAAAGGAGGGAGAAATCAATGGCACTTTAAACACCACTCCAAGCCCACGAGAGACACAGGCCTTCCGCCATGTTTTCCTCTGGAGACGACGCCGATCCAGATGAAAGCAAAGATTTGAGGGGGCCCCCTCTGCTCTGGAGATGCCCGCATGGGCTAGGCTGCAAATGGCTCGGTTTGAAGCAGGCGTGTGAAAGGGGGCCTCGTGCGCGCGTGTGCTTGCATGTGCGCAAGAGCGCTCAATTTAAAGTGTTTTCTTTGATGAGCCTGCGAGCGTAAGTCAAGTACAGTTTGCCTGATGCCGTTTCATGTGTACTTGAGGGGTGTGCGTGGGGGGCGTGTGTGTGTGCGCGCTTGCTTACTTTGCAACTCTGCACGGACCTTTAACTAGATACCTTTCACACACCAATGGGCCTCCGCAAGCAGCGCCGGGCTGTCAGTGCCAGTTTGTACTCTGTCATTTAGTGTGTGTGTCCTTTTAAAATGGGAGCAAGTTTACAGCGAGAAGCTGTAATAGGATTGCTAACCACTTTTCAACAGGAACAGTATCTAACTGGATCCTTTAAGCAAGTGTTCAGTCCTGTTAAAAGGGCCAACCTGAACTACTCAGAGGACAACAACTGGCTCAAAAGTGTAATGGGTGTTCATCTCATTATAGTCAGGATTTTCTTTTGTGTGTGTGACAAAATGTTCTCTATTTGGCTTACATCCTCATTCTTTCTCATGAAAACACAAACATACTAGTGAGTAAAATGATTAAAATTAGCAACACATAGCAATACAACACCATTAATGTCCATTAATGTTATTTCATTAATAGACAGAAGGTGGAAGTGATACTGTGCCTGGCAAAAGTATTCACACCCTGTGAACATATCTTGTCCCATTACAAGCAGCACAAACTTTAGTGATTGAATCAAGATTTGTATGTGAAATACCAACACAAAGTAGTAAATAACTGCAATCAAGATCAGAACTGATGTGCAGTAGGTCGTTTGGTTATGGATAGACCCATTTCAGTTATTTACAGTCTGTCTAGGTGAGAGTTTGTGCTGGCTCTACACCGTGTAGTGAAAGAAACGTTCACGCTTTGTGGTTCCTGTGCTGTCCAGGGAGAACTTGGACCAGCGGGACCCAGAGGAGAGGATGGCCCAGAAGGGCCAAAGGGTCGCTCAGGGCTCCCTGGAGATCCTGGTCCTCTCGGCTCCACTGGTGAAAAGGTGAGACGCTTTTTTTTTTTTCCAATTTATATTTCTTCACTATGAGTCATACTTATTCTTCACTGCCTGCCTAAGAGAAAGTAAAAAAAAAAGATTAATCTTTATTTTCTCATCCTCGGTCATGTTAGCTCTAAGATTAAGACACGGCCAGGCTTTAAAAGGAAACCATTTTTTCCCCCAATTATCTGATCTGAACAGGGATCATTTTGCCCGCTGCTGCTGCTCTTCAACCAGCAGAAAGCATTAAAGGCTTCAGACACTGCATCAGTTAAACACTGAATAGGCTGCTGTGTATATTTCACACAGCCGGTGGCAATTCTCCCAGATGACTTAATCATTTCTTTTAACAGAACTGAGGAGCTGATTTATTGTCTTCTGATGGTCACCGGAAGAAGATTCTTAATTATCTCAATGTTTAACAATCCCTTGAACACATGTATTTGATTTTTATGCCTTAGACACTGATTCACATAGTATTAAAGCTGCTTCTTTTATGTTGGTGTTTTTTGTTTTAAGAAAAAAAATCAGATTTGACCAAATTATTGAGTTGTGGTCAATTTTTCAGTTTCCTCATTAGTCTGCGTTAAATAATGCCGATGCCGTTTTTGTGTATAATTAGAATTGACGCTTCAGCTGTAAACAGCGCGGGTATTTATTGAGCTGTGGCGCTTGTGCATGTTTAATTTTTGTGTTCATTAACATTAAAAATAATGGGAGGTTTGCTCAGTCTTGTTTTTGTTATGAGATAAGATGTTTTTTGCACTCAATTCGGTGGAGAAAAAAAAAGCCCAGATATTTATTGGGATGTAATAGAATAATATAATGATGTGGTCATTTGGTGAAGGTTGTATATTCAGTTGCACTGCATTACCAGTTTTTACTGCCCTTCACCCGTGGCAGTCACTGAGAAGCTCAACAACAATATATCTCAACAAAGGAAAAATGGGTTCAGCAGCAAATCATGTTTTCTTTTTTTTTCCGTTTTTATCTCTTTGCTGCAGTTTATATACTCGGGATGGAAATAAATGTTGCCAACTGTTATGATTCCATCAATCAGAGCGTTTTTCTTCTGCAGTGTCTGACACTAGAAATGGTCAAACCATAATGTAGCCGTGGTGTTATGCTGTCTATAGAACCTGCAAAAATAAGACATTAAGCTGGAGAAAACAGATTTATGTGCAATTCGCCTGGTGGATGTCAGCGTGTAACTGCTTGAGTTTTATTTTTTAAATTTTGCATCTAACGTGAGAAAACTAATATAGAAACAAATTACAAAAGTTTTCATTTGTATCGCATTTTTTTAGGTACTAAAAAAAAGAATGTAACGTGTCAGTTTAGCTTTAATTGATCTGAGTTATACAAAATTAAGCATTTTTCAACATCAAGACCTACGGCAAAAGAAAAAAAAACCCACTAAACCGTTGATGGGCTTTACAAAAGTATAGTAAATTATATTGTCCCTGCACTGGACAGATGTAATATACTACTACTACTACAGTTCAAAGTCTGACTCAACGCATACTGCAGGAGTCTGCAATAGACTTATATCTCACTCTTGCTAAAGATATTTTTCACAAGAAGCTGTTTGCCAATGCTAGGCTAAAGATAGCCAATATATTCCCTTTTTCAGTGTGAATGTCTTTGAGAAAAAGAATAAAAACAGTTTTTAGAAAACATGCCAGTTTGTTTGATCCACAAAATAATAGGTGTCTGAATAAAACAGATTTGCATGCCTTGCACATTAAAAAGGTAGAAATATGTGTAGAGCATCACAAACAATACACCACCAATACGTATCGGGTGTTTAGTCCAACCTCTTTGCTGTTGAAATCTGACAACTGATTATCTTTGTTTATGTTAAATGTTAGATTTCGTCGTCAGATTGCACCTTTGAGTTTAACAAAGGCTCTCTTTTAGGCAAATCACAAGCATTTTATTGAAATGTGTTTTTGTCCACAGGGTAAACTCGGAGTTCCCGGATTGCCAGGCTACCCTGGAAGACAAGGACCTAAGGCAAGTGCTCAACATGTTGCTAACCAAAAGCATTGCTCAGTGATACTTTCTGGCAAATTAAGGTTTAAGGTAATAATTTTACCAACATGTTTCCTCAAACTGAAAGAGGTAATGGTGAAGATTTAACTAGGAGGTCTAGTATCCTCAAGGACTGAGCGATCACCTGTCCAGAACGCTGGTTAGCAAATAAAAACAGAATAATGCCAATACAAATGTTTTCATTGGTTAGTAAGAAAGCCATAATTAATGTTTTACATAGTATTGTTTTATAATGTAAATGTA
>CAEFZX010006156.1:0-26446 GCA_903066825.1 Alfaro cultratus | reverse complement strand
ATACACACACACACACACACACACACACACAAATTTTTCTGTTTTGTATCTGTCTCCTGATAGGCTGAGCTGACCTTCTGTGCTGGTGACATCATTGCTGTTTTTGGAGACATTGATGAAGATGGGTTTTACTATGTGAGTGCTACTTATCCATACTGAAGCCATTTGGTGATCAATTGATGTGATTGAACTTTGGGACATGGTGCGTTATTTTACTGAAATTAGCCATTAGAAAATGGCTATGTGGTCATAAATGGATGGGCATGGTAACTCACATGTCATTATCACCACTTTATGGATTCATTTCCAGAGTCTTGGAATGGAAATCTCTTTTTAAACTTTTTTTATTATGTAAGCAGATTGTTTTACGCTTCGAGGCTTTATCGTCTGAGCTAATTCCTCTAAATGATTCAATTCATGACAGCTGAATAATTGCAGCTTCTTCAGGTAGATCTCATCTTGTACAAATTGTCTGAAGATTTTCCTCAATCAATATTGTTTGAAATCTTAAACTAGACTGTTTGACATGTTTGTGATAGAAGTATTCACTTAGGAAGGTCTAATATAAATCAAGACTAAAAATTGCGTGCTTACCAATGAAGTTCAAGTAATAAACACATAATTATCAACACATTTTTCTCTAGGAGTTTTATAAATAAGGAGACAGTACCTGTTCAAGAAAATACAATATAGTTATGCGACTCTTAGGTTGACCAATTATAGCAAAAGCTGCATTAAAAAATCTAAAGTCTAATTTCTGTTAAAACATTTAAGAAAATTGCTATAATTAAGTTTTTGATAGACTTTACACTCTTAGAAAAGAGATTTACTAAATGATCTACAATCTTTTAAATATTTAGCAAATGTATGAGAAATACTCTTTTTCTTCAGTGAAGCATAACGCTTTTGTCTGATAATCTGCCCGTTTGTCAGAGGTTCTTCTAACTTCTTTCTCTTGTTTTCTGTTCTCACCATCTTTGTCCCCAGGGTGAGCTCAATGGCCATCGTGGCTTGGTGCCCTCTAACTTCTTGGAAGAAGTGCCTGATGACGTGGAGGTCTATCTGACCGACACCCCGTCCCACTACCCCCAGGAAGAACCCGCCAACCGGCCCCCTGCAAACTCCGCTGCAAACGTGTCAGAGGGAAAACGGGTACATCATCATCGCCGCTCTCAGCGCTAGACCCTGTGTTCATCCATCCTTCGTCCCCTCTCCTCTTGATTTCTGTCTCTTGCTTCCTCCACCTGCAGTCTGTGTGCTGTTCATTGTGTGTGTTTGTCCATGTGGTGACAGTGGTGACTCTTTACAGACTAACAACTTCCCCACTCCCTTCACCCTTCGGAAAGGGAGCAAAATCCAGTGTTAACGCCTTTCTTAATCTCAGAGAAAGGAAGAAGCAAAGCCTGTGGACAGAGAGAGGATAGACCGTGGGAACTCTGCGGGTGGCTCATGCTTGTAGGACTGGTTGAGGAGGACATGTAAAAAAAAAGGCTCAACTCATTCCTTACACAAAAAATTTGGTAACTCTTTGCACTAAAACACAAAGTCAAATTGTTGTTATTGTGTACAATTCTATTTAAAAGTGCTTAGCAACACATTGCTACCCAGTTTAAATTATTTAAGATTATTTAAGATAAATTTAAAAGTAAAGAAAAGCATGTTTTTTCAAACTTGATACATTTTCTAACTTTCTTGGCTCAGCTTGTGTATTTCCTCAAAGAGGCTTTGTTTCTCTTACCCACACATCAGATCTATTTTTCAGCCCTGTTGACGGTGGATATGCCATGTTTGCTCTGAGCTCAAGAGAACCGCAGCACTGAGACATCCATTCTGTATTGTTACGATGAAAAAATAAAAGGAAAGGACAAAAAAAAAAAAAAAAAAGATTGGATATTAAAACCATTCTTGTTTGCACTCTGTGTTCATGTGTGTTGGTGTTGTGGTTGCTTTCTGTTGTCATAGTGATGTGGGTTTTCTCGATAGTGACAACGCTACCACATCTGATTTCTTTTTTTTTGTTTTTCCTCACCCGCTTGGCAAAACTAAACAAACAAACAGAGGAAGATTGTTCATTTCACACCATAAATGGCTTTGTCTGCCCTTGTACAGTAAGTTGGCAACTGGAGATATCAGATTCGCAGCTCTAATGCAAACAGCTTGTGGGCGCAGCGAAGGCTTTATTTGGCACTAGGTCCTGTTGTGACTCCGATTCATCAAAATCTGTCTCTTCACTTGGTTTGATTTTCCAAGTTATTACTTTTGTTCTGTCAAAGCCTCTGGGAATATTCAAACTTTATTGTGCAAAACAAACAAAAAAATAAATAAATCAAGACATAAAAAAGAAAACAATTAGAAATAGCAGTTATTGCATTAGAGAAGAAGCCTGGCATCTACAGTTGTGTCCCTGGGTGTTGTAATGTAAATGACTGTCTCCTTATGGCCGACTAATAGTGGAGTTTCTTGCTTCTGTGGTGTGATGATGTGGTTTAACATTTCCTGGCTTCCTGCTATGTGTATTCTATACACAAACAAAAACTAACAAACTAACAACAACAATAACAAAGTTGAACAAACCCAAAATAGATCAAATCTGGTCAGGTCTGTCTTGGAATGAAAAGTGCAGGGCAGAGTCAAAGCCAAGATCTTTATACTTTGAACATGCTGTGAGATGACTTGAAAGACGTTGGAGATGTAAGAAAACCCTTTAACATCTCACAGGTAAAAGTGAGTAGTGGGGCAAGCTGTTCTCAGACTCTGGTAGATTGCCACAAGAAGCATCTCACTGAATTTGTTTCACCCACAGGGAAGTATCTCTATGTAAAAGGAGGGTAGGGTGTCCACATTTTCCCCTCAATTAGATCACACATATTACACATAGTTTTTTATGTTTACTAGTAAATAAGTATTTCTTCTACAAACATAACATTAAAAAATATAAGGCATTTATATACCAAGTTTACTTATTTCATAAGGTTAAACGGAGAAGATGATCACCTCATCAAGCAGGAGTGTAAAATGAAACAACACCAAGTTGGCCTTAGAGAAAGAACTGCTCCTCAACAGTCTGCAGAGGATTGTAAGGACATTTGTAAAGTTTTTGAAGCTATCTTACGTTAAGAAAGACTAATCAAAAGTTGAAAACCTTTAAGGCAAATTTGCCAACTTTTCCTGGGGGTTGACATGTTGGTTAGAAAAGACTGAAAGAAAAGTGTTTGCTAGGAAGGAATATTAAAAGAAAAACAGGTTTCCGGCCCAACAGATAACCCAGAGACACACAAATGATACACACACTCATTCCAAGGGCAATTTACAGACACCAATTAACCTAACAGTCATGTTTTCCATCTGTGGGAGGAAGGGGGAGAACTCAGTGATTTGAATCACTCTGGACACATGGTATGGGGAGGCGTTAACAGGGCCAAAAAACCTAAGGTAGTTGTTCATTCTGCACACCATCAGGTCTCTTGAAAACCAAATATGACATATCAGCACAAACGCCAAACATGGTGATGGATTGAGTCTGTTTTCATTCTCTGGACCTCGGCACCTTGCGGTCATTGAAGCAAGCACTTCCTCACATATACCTCTATCAGCAAATTTGCCGCTTGGATTTTAAAATTTTAAGATCAGTCTGGCCTAACTTTCTGACCAATTCAATAAATTAGAATATTTCTTTTTAAAAAATGGTGAAACAGAATATAAATTTCTTACACAGATTTATGTTTTCAAGTCTTTGGTTAATTGTGATGATTTTCAGTTTAAGTGAAAATATTAGATATGACCAATAAAAATAATGTAATTCAGACATTTGGGCTTTAAGAAAATTATGATTAATACCTGCTAAAAGATTATTATTTTCAAAAGGTACTTTTAATCAGACAATCAGGAACAAACCTAATTGAAACACATATTCATGACTTATCAGTTATGACTGTATTTACATACTTAACTAGAATTAAAAGTATTGTCCCTTAAGTAAAACCTAATGCCTCCTTTGTGTGCATTTATTTTGAAAATTTTACGTTTCATAGTCACTTAACTAATTTGTGACTATTCTTTTTCTTTTTTGTATGTGAACAATAGTGGTGCGAAAGCACTTTAGCAAATCAAACAATTTAAGCTCTGCACATTCTTGAGAAAAATAATTAAAATTTCAAGATGCCCTTTGTTAGTTTTGTTTCATTATTTGCACTTTTTTATTTCAAGATCCTCTACAATGCTAGATTGTTAGAAATGTTATGATTGAAAACTTCCAATCAAATTTCAAAAAGCAGACAATCCCTTTGTGGTTTTTTTCCCACAACCTTTCATAGCCTTTTAAATCCAAATAAAATAAAATAAAGTAAAAAACATAAATAGTTGCTTCATTTGTAATATGCTGCCCCCCTGCCTCCAAACCTCCTCAGGTCACTGCAGAAAACACAGACACAGCCAACAACATTACAACCCCTGTCCGGGCGCCGTCCCCAATCGTTCGCCCCCTCCTTCCAGGAACTATGAGACCGCTTAGCCCTCCAAGGGGTCACCATGTTCCACTGGACCCCCGGGACCCTCAAGATCTGGCAAACAAGAAGAAGAAAGGAATACTCTCCAAAGGAAAGAAACTGCTAAAGAGACTGTCTCCTGTGAAACAACAATAATGACAATATCTAACAGCATAAAAATCCTATACATATATCTGTGGGGCTCTGTACATAGCATCCATACAATCAACTGTGATGTGACAGTACATTACAGAGTGGGCATGTGACTCACCTCCTTGACTGCGCGAGTCTAGCAAGTGATACAAATATGTGCAGTCCTGGATATAAAACACATGAATTTTGTACAGTGGAGTGCCAAAATCAAGAGTGAAGTGACTTTCAAAAACAAACGCATATTACTGTGATATTACTGTATTTCAAATTAAGGGATGCTTTATCTAAAATAAAAAACTAGGATTTTCATGACATGCATTTCTACTATTTTCTTCAGTTTTAACCCTCTATGGTACCATTGTGCCCTCAATTAGAAAAACCTTAAATGGTTCAACAGTTTAAAAAAGAGGGGCGTTGTCAAGGAATCAAAAACAGGGCTTTAATTTGCCATTTTCCAATCATTTCTATCAGTTTTTAAAAGGAAAGAGTTTCACTATCTTGCCCCCCAAGATGTCTACATTCCTTCATGGAAAAAAAGGTTAACACTAACAGGCATAAAACCTTAGTTTTTAATATTTTAAAGCAGTTTATTTGCTATAAAATTTACTTGCAAAAATACATCTGGTGCCCTAAGGACACAATGTGCCATCATAGTCAATTACATAATATTACTTTAAGTTCCAAATTATTATAGGATCACTGTGACTGCATGCAAATTTAGTAGTAATGTGTAGTTAGGTAATGTCAAAGTCAAAGTAACTTTGTTTTGTCTTGATTTGATTTGATGCTGCCAGACAAAATCCTTGCATCTCTCAAAATGGAACCTTTTAGAAATTTTAAAAAGAAAATGTCAAAATGTAAGTTTTATACTGTTTGTTCAAAGTCACAGTTTTTGATACTTTAATGGAAAGTTATTAGTGATAGCACATACCGATGTGATGCTTAGAGTTGATTTTCCACAAGGAAACAAAAAGACAAAAATGGATGCAGGATTTTTGATTGACAGTAGCAAAAGATGTCAGGTTAAGACAAAGTTCAGGCTACTTTTATGATTTGTCAGCCATATTCTACTATTGCAGTGAACTTTGTCTATCTTTATTTAATGAGAATTTCCAGGCATTTTGGTTCATTTTCCAAATTAATCCAGTTTTACTCTACACCTCTTGTAGGAAGAATAAATTATATTTGTGGACCCCAGATGTGGATGCTTACATAAACAAATGAACATTACAGTTAAACAAGTAGTGATAAAAATGTTGTGTGAGAAGGCATGCAAGGAAAAGAGAAAGTGGTAAGGATGAGAGTAAGAAATATTATGAGTCTACGGTAGAGAAGGTGAAAGTACAGGGTGGTGTACCTATGGCACAAATTTGTAACCTCTTTCATTCAGTTTTTATGTTGATTTAGATATGAAATGGCATGTATTGTAAGCCATGGAAACCATTTAGAATTTTAATTATGTTCATGAAGTAAATTATGTTAAATGAAATCCTACTTTATTTTCCTCCAGTGCAACCTTAAAGTCCAATGTTGCCTACATTCAAAAGATTCTTAAATTATTTCAATTATTATTTAAAAACAATCAATTACATATATATATATATACTAGAAGCATAATGTGTACCATAAAGGGTGAATCAAGCCAAACTTTACATTTATTCTTTTCACCAGGAAGGAACACCTGTCCCTTTAGAGGAAATCTTTATTACACTATACTGTTATTATGCGTTCTGTGGAGCAATGCTGACTACAAAATGTAATCTTTTTTTACTGCAATATTTTAGAGATGTGGTAGCATATATTGGGAAAGGAGACACTTTTATTTGTACCAAGCTTGCATTCAGAAGCAAGCCTGTTCAAATGATGAAGGAAATTTGGAGAAATGACAGCAGATTGGCATCAGGGCATTAAACGCCGGGCGAGCGCAGCCGCCTCAGTGGCCTTTTTGAACACAACACGAGCACGACATTCCTTGTTTTATTACAAGACTGACTTACAAAAGGTTTTTGTTTCATGACTGATCACCTGTGCTTTGTCACTTCTAGGATAAATAAATTACAGGAGGTTTTTTTTTTGTCTTTGCTGTCAACCTGTCATGAAACGCCTAGTTCAATAGAAAATTCTGTGTCTATCTTCTTATTGCACAAAGTGGATGTTTTCTCTGATTGAATAAAGACATAGTCTGTGTGCCTGTGGACATGTGATACATTTTGTGTTTTGCACTTTTGCTTTTACCTTTTTTATTTCTATAGTAATATTCTGCTACTCTCTTTGAATGCACTGTTGTTGATATTGCGCAGATATACAGTGGGTGGGACAGAAACCACATAAAAAATTATAAATTAACAAAAAAAAATCAAGGCATGCATTGCCCTTTGATTTCATCATCATGTCTGAAGAAATATTGACTCATTTACTCTGAGTTTTGTATGACTTAGTCGTTTTACTTGCACTTTACCTACATTAAAGAGTTTACTACACCAAATTACATGTAAGGAAGCTTATAAATGTCATTACTTAAGAATCTGGTACAAAATAACCAGAGATCAAGTCCTGTGATCTCCGTTCACAAAAAATGCAGGCCAAAAACATTTGCAGGCATACAATGACCTCAAAATTTATAAAGATATGTAAAAAGCATAAAAACAAATAAATGTATTTCATTATTATAGTTTCACACAGAATACACTTTTTCACTGCTCTGACAGTGAGATTTTGAGATTTACTTTTTCCGCCTCACTGTGCATGTTGGAAATAGAAATGTATATCCTCGGTTGGAGTTTTTGTCAAAGTTACAGTTGTTTTCAACTTTTTAATTATCACTCTGATTGTAGATATGGCCAACTTCAGGCAAGTTTCTGAAGCCATTCATTTAATTATTTAAAAAGACCAGTGCACATCTCCTGAATGGAGTATTTTCTTCTCTTCCCCACTTTGAAGAAAAAAATTGAAAATATGACAGAGTTTCTTACTGAATGTCATATTCATACTCCAGATATAAATATGAACTCTTGAAATATCCATTTGAAGTTAACTTTCTGATGACGTGAAAAAAAGTGCACCAGCAATAAAAAATTATTTCTTATTTTTTCACTATAAAACAAACATTAAAAACCTTGGTGCCAAAATCCATCAAGGGCACTGTACTAAATTATAACATTTGAGCCCAACACTTAATTTTCTTCTCAGATCACATTTTAAAATTCAAATCCAATAACATCTGATAATCTGACAGCTATGTAAATCAGCATAGATTTGCAGCAACACTACATTAACAAATAATGAAATCCTGTCTTTTTTTGTTACTTTTGATGGAAAGACAGCTTAACACAAACACAGATTAAACCATTGTCCTACCTCAGTTTATGAGTTTTATTGAGACATACATTATGCATTTATTTGTCGAAAATATAGTGAAAAGTTTTTCTTTTAACAATATGGATTTTTCAAGAAACTGCTCTGCATGCTGTATAAACAGTTTTCCATCATGAAGATGAAAAATGGTTCTCAAAAACTGAACTCCTGGTAAAAAGGTTTGAGTCACAGCTTTAATTGAAGAAAACTTTACCATCTCCCAATTGTCTTTGTTTTGTATTTGTGGTTGTACTTGAAAGAGATTATTGTTTTCATCAGGGCTCTGCTTCTGATTCTTTCTCCACATTGTTACTGGAATGCATTGACCGCCGAAAGCGTTTGACTGGTGGAAAATTTCCATTTTTCTGTTCTAATGTTTCTCTTTGTACAGTTTCAACTCTAATCTGTCAGAAATGCTCAAACGAGACGGTCATAAAACCAAAATATTCACCTGTGAATGGGTGTAGTGTCTCCAAACGCTGTAGCTCTTTTGTACTTTGATCCATTTGTAGATAATTTCTAAATGTTTCTACTTGATTTTTTTCAATAGCCTTTTATTTTTAAATTGCACTGAAAGTTCCTCTCTGTGTAAAAGACTCCAAGCATTCTCCATGGTGTCCTTTGAAATCACATGTATCAGTCCACCGTACGTGCTTGCTTTGTGAAAAAAAAGAGAAATCGTTATAGATGGTATTTATGATAATTATGTGTGAGTGTACATGTGGGAAAATACATCTTTTATAACCAAATTAAATTTGATATTTTTCAAAAAAATCTTTGTTTATGTCATTTTTATTCAAATATACCGTACCGGAATAATAGGCAGCAGTCCTTCTTGTGAGAAACAGTTATTCCCTAATTATTCATCCCCTTGCAAATTTATTTCAAAATTATTTTAATTAAATAATTAAATTTTAGTTACTTAAATGGCTCCGGTGCATTACACTTGGTTTATTATTCAAATTAGTTCAAAAAGTTTTCTGTCTAAGGAAACCCAGTGACTTGCAGCGTTCACTCCTCCTGAATAAGGATGTAGCGATAGACAGCACTGTGTCGTCACATTGTGTTGCTGACTTCACAGCAATCCTTCATACCAAACACTTATATCATGTTCAATTATGCCTCAATCTGAAGTTTGGCAGTCGTCTGTGCTTCAAAAGAGCAACAAAGAGCAGAAAAGAGAAAAAAGAAGAGACAGTATGGCAATTGTTGCAAGTCACTTGAACTCTCCCCCTTATTCACCTCTCCTACTACGACTCCTACTCGACTCTGTTTGAGAGAACATGTCGAGTTCTCACAGCTGACCTTAGACAGCGACACAAAACAGCAACACAAACATTTGAGAGAACTCAAACAATGACCAGAGAAGCTGTGAGAACTGAGAGGGAGAGAAACAAGAAGTTGGTTTACTGTTGTAGATGTGAGAAACCCTCAATATAGCAAAGCATTATTTTACAAGTTAATTAAAAACTTCACCATCTGTTTGGCAGCTTTGCCTCTCTGCTATTAGATCCACTTAAACCTCCCCACATCATGACGCTATTCAATTATTGTATGTATGGTTTATTTTGACTGATGTTACATAAGCAAATGATGTTTTAAAGCACCAAAGAATTGATGGATGAAAGTAATGAATATCCAAACAGATTAGCAATTTGTTGGAGGCAATGATGGCATGACATGCCATGATGCACAAGTCTGGAAGTTGTCAACAACTAACAGTTGTGAGAATTTTCATTTTGATCACAGAAATCTACCAAAGTAAGAAAAACCAAGCTTCTTTTAATGAATCTTGTTTTTGACAGAGGTTAACGCCAGATGGTCTTACATTGACTGACTGCAGGACAGAGGTTGATATGGGCCAGGTGCTGCTCATCCATGAATAGACAACATGACGGTGAAACGTGAAACTTGGCTGGAAAAGAGAACATCATGACACAAAAACCCCCCAAAACAAAACAACAACAACAATAAAGCTAATTCAGAAGTATTTTACTCAATCTGATTATGCATCTAAACTGAGGACAATATCGTTGATTTACCTAAAATTATTCAAAGAAAACAGTAACGGAGAAATAGTTGAGTTTTGTGTTGATTTCCTGCATTGATGAGTTTGTCTGATCAGTGTTACAGTGATTAGAGCTATTTGAAACCAAAATTATTGTGACAGCTGACCCTCAAGATGAGCATTCTTACAAACACATTTTTGGTGATTTGCTCTTCAGGGAAAGAAACAAAATGCTCCCATTGATTGGCTGATAATGAACACAGGCAGTCGTACTCTTCAGCAGAGCAATTTATTCATCCTTTTCACTGATGAAGGACTTGATAGGCTGTTATTTTTTAAATTAAACTAAAATAACTTTTTAAAGTTGTTTCAGTCTATTCCCTTTATCTCTGAACATGTTTTTGTTGTCTTAAAAGTTTATTTCAGTTTATTGCAATATGTGACATTTTAAATAATAGTGTCTTAATTGATCAAAGCTCTCTCTTCTGCACTACCTTGAACACAAACAACTGAAATAGCAGAAAAAAAAGCTTAAGGTAGGACAGCCTAAAAGCATTTCTAATACAGAAATATGGGCTTTAACCATATGGTAGACTGTCTGCTGACAGTTTTAATGGGATTCAGCCCTACTAGCTCCAAAACCTACACAGGACAAAGAATGAATATAACTGTAATAGTGGCAAATAGCCACGAGGGGGAGCCATTACGAGGATGTGTGAGATATACTTTTACTACACGTATATAGAAGTTATAAAAAAGGAATGTGTCATGAATTAAACACTTCAGATTAATAAACTAGTATTTATATTAAAAAGACTGCAATTTTTTAAAAAAAATTAAAATGCAAAAATGTGCATTTCATACACTTAGATATGGAAAATTAGCAGTGACTCAAAATGAAAAAATGCTTGAATATTCAGCTTCCTTGGGAATCACTGAATTAATACGTAGTTTCTGTTTCTCAGAAGTACTTTACATGTATGTAAAATCAACCAATGTCTGACACCTGTGCATAGGTTTTCCTGCTCATAATGGTTGGACAGCATTCCACAAATTATCTGGCATGTCTTGGTTTTGTAGCAGAAACAGTGTAAAGTTATGGTGGTGGGCTGGCCGCTTTATGACAATCATGTTGGTCTGGAATTAAAATAGTGTGTGCTTCTCTGTGAGTTTGAGGTCAGTAATATGTTGAGAACAAAATCCTTTCAAGAGAATTTCCTCTCTGGTATCTCCCAATCCATACCCCATGTTTGTGAAATATTGGCCCAACAATGGGACATTGTCAGGGCTTCTTATCAATAACGCACATAGAAACAGCCCAACTGCTTACATTGACTGATTCCCTCTCATTTTGTCTTTTTTTTATCCATTGAGGTTGTAGTTTTCTGTTTTACTCACCCCTTTCTGGTTTTTGTTTCTGTTTTCAAGCATACAAGAACATTTTGATGAGCAACCTATGATTTTTTTTCCCCGTTTCTGTATCTCTGTTTTTTGCATGTCCAGTTTTTAATCACAGTAATCTGCTCTTGTGAACAATGCTTGGAATGTACAACCTTTGCAGCCTTCATGGTTAAATAAAAGCCAACAGTTTCACAGAATGAATGACCTCACCTCTCATGACTTGAAAAAGTGCCACAGTCTCACTCTTGTTAATGATCATCCATCATTTTGAGTCGTAGTTGTAATGATAAATTGATGCAACAAATATCAAAACATGACACAGTGACACAGACCTTTCATTTTCCAATAAAAGGCACAAAATCTGTACTTATCTTCCAGACCCTTAAGTTGCTGCTTCTTCTCAATCCTCTGGAGGGCAGCAGTGGTTTTCTTGTCAGGTACTAAAAGAGGTCTAGCAGTGAGGTAAAAATCACACATGTAGTGACAAACCTACAGGTCTCTAAGTTATAGCAGCATGTATATAATTAGATGTCACAGATAGGAACACCGTGTCAGAAAAAAGGCATTTCAAAAGGCCTGAACTTGAAAATAGTTATCCAGGCCCTTCTTTCTTCCTTTTCACATTCTCCTCGTCACATTGTGCATGTTTGTTTTTGCCATTTGCTCAGTGTGAATGTTGATTCATGCAACCTCAATCACTTCAATACCCCAGACTGTCTCAGCAGGGTTATGCTGAAACAATCATCCTTTTCTCACGGAAGTAAACCAGAAGGGAAATGAAATTGGTAAAACATCGAATGATTTTTGTTTTGTTGCCTTTTTGCTGTCCATCCTTCACTTCCCCCACATTCTCCTTGGTTTCCCCCCCTTATTTTTTCCTTCCAATCTGTCACCTCCTCTTCCTTCTCTGCTCACCCTCACCCTTATTTTTTCCTCACTACCCAACAGATCTATATTGAGCTGTAAGTCTGAGGCGTCCCTGCGGGCGGATGGATGTTTAAAATTCTTCCTGGTTGTAACCTCTCTATCACTGGCTTTCTTCTTGCCTACCATGTCACCAGAGGGGGGCATAAGGAGACATCCATCTCCTGCTGGCCTTTCACAAAACCTCAAAGTGCCAGTTAAACACTCTTCGTCCATTTGACCCTCATGCTGTCAAAACCACAGCAGGGATCTTCCAGGTAAAATATTTTAATTTGACTTTGATATATGGACAGACCTTTTGAGACTGAGAGATTTCTTTTCAGGCATGTTGGCTTAAATTAATAGAAAACCTTTCTCATGGATGTACCATGTGCTTCGACATAGTATAGGTGTGTGTATCTACAGTACACGTGGTTGAGAAACAAGTATGAAAGCAAAAAGAAAAAAAAATAAACAAAAAGAATAAAATTCAGACATATTCAAGACTACAATATGACCATTATTTGATTTGTCACACAAAAATAACTTGTCAGTTCCTTCCCACAAGGAACCCCCTGGAAGCTTCGGGCAGAATCTAATGTTTTTAACTTTAGTTTTCTCAGGAAACACAAGTGTGGTGATGTTTGTGCCTGCCATTCATCGTCCCGAGTTGACACTCATCTAGTCACCCTTTGTTTGGCCTCAGTCCGCTTCTGTAATTAAAAACAGGGAGACTGAGCAGAAATACACCACAGCTTGTGCCAATCACCCTTACCTGCTATTGTTCCCGTATCCACTTTATCATCTCTCCTCTGCAGCTGAGCTGAAAAAAAAAAAAAAGACACACCCAACCACCATGCATATTCCCCTTCTGTGGCATTTAAACATTTTTTGTCCAATATCTCCAGAAAATGCACAGACTGCCTAAATCAATCGATCAGTTTTTTGAGAAGAGGTTCTAGTGTGCAGAGACACACATTCAGTCATCTATTCTAGTGTTAATAAAAGAAAGTCAAGAACAGGAGGGTCGAGTCTAGAGCTAAGCCAATATGGACAAAATAGTTTTCACAAATATTTTTTGAAGGATTTTGATATCTGTGGTGAAACAGTTTCAAATTGACAGCAGCTGTCTCAATCCAAGCTGACAGAAACAATTCAAACATTATTGATAACTAGTAAGGTTTATTTTTAACATGATTGTCATAGGTACTATTGAACATTACTGAGTTCAGCTTAATGTAAAACAAATCCTGCTCTTAATTAGGACTATATTAACATTCAAAACACTGTTTGTAATGCTTTTCAAGAGTACACATATGTTTCAGTGCAAGAATCAAGTAATGTAAATCAAGTTTATACCACTGACTGCAATATCTTCTTGAAAAAAGTGTTAAAATATTAGGTATTTTCTAAAACTGAGTCGCAGGTAGATGTTTTTTAAAAACATTTTCTGTGTATATGTTCAAAAACTCAATTGTTGTTGAAACAAATACAACAAAGTCAGTACAGTCTTCCAATGAAGCTCTAAAATGGAGTATCTTGGTTAGAAAAGCAACTTTAATGCTCTGACAAGCAACTTCATAATTTATATAAAGTCTGACTTAACTTATGCACCTATCTATCAATCAAGTTTATTTGTATAGCACATTTCAGTAACAAGGCAGTTCAAAATGCCTGACATCATGTAACAACATGTGTTCTGACTGTTTTGAACAAACAACAACATATTTAATTGCAGTTAGTCATTTGTGAGGAGAAAAAAATCATTGCAAAAAATTTTAACATTAGTTTTTCTTTTAAAATGATCAACATCTATTTTTGGAGTGCTGGTTATTCCAGTCTTTGCAGCTCCTTTCTGTTCAACTCAAGCGTTTCTCTGGAGTTATTTGAATGAAACATGCTGGTTATGAGATTTCATACAGACAGAGAGCTGCAGGTGCTGCTTTTCCTTTTTTTATTGTTAAGGAGGAAAACACTGTGATTGCTAAGGAAACTCCAGATGAGTTGGATCAACAGAGTAATCCACATAATACACACATTAATTGGCAGAAAATTAAAAAATCACAAAATTAGCTGCATTACACTGTCAGCACATCTACAATTGCAGACTGTACACCAACAACAGGTGTCAGAAATTATATTTTTTTAAGAGACTCAAATACAAAACATTTAAAGATGCTTTGGTCAGGATCCTTATTTGACGCTTTAGATCAGATCAAACATATTCCCAATAAGTAACCCATTGCTATCTGAATTTTTCCACACACCACTTCAGTGGAGGCATTTTGTAATAGTTAATGAAGGAATGAGTCAGGAAAATGTGACTTAATCATAATCAACTGCTAGCTGGCAACAAAGTGCTTCCTTGGTTTCTGTGGAAAATACATATGCCACTATGGCCTTTATGTAAACATGATACTAATGCCCCATGTTTATATGCTTGCAGCTAAAACGACATGTCTTCTAAGTTTCCTTTGATTCCATAAGCCCATATATATTTTTTTCTTTTAAGGTGCTGGACAAGACTTATTTTTCCATTGCCTCTATCACTGATGCATTTCACAGCAGGTAGCAGGAGGCAAACTACCTTTTCAATCCAGTACCCTGAGGGAAGGCTGCTGGAGGGATCGAGGACACATTTTTTTCTCCCTTAGAGATATCCCGCAGGGGTCAAAAAACTGATGTTCAGCCGTGATCCAAAAAGAGCATTCATTCATCATCATTGGAGGAGTGTGAACTGAGGAAGTTGGGCCACAGGTCTCGCCTTGGTGATTCATCTTTGGCTGAGGCAGCCTGGAGTGGAAGGTGTCTGCAGACTTTGGCTGAAGTGTGTTAAAAGACTGGCCTTTCTCTGGTTTGCTATGGTGTTAAGTCTTATTATAAAGGTGTAGCGACAGCTTTATGTTCAAAGACTAGACTCCAGCACTCCCCTGAGATCAGAGAATACTGAGGCAGTTTGCAATGATTTCCACTCAGAGAGCTTCTTAAATTCTTATGACTGCTATAGACCCGGGTACTTGTTCTGTAATTAATCAGTTCGCATGATACCCACCATTTGCATGCATCACCATGAACAGGATGAAACGGAGCCCATCTTTCCTTGATGGATTGATGGAAATTAATTTATTGCCATCTAGCTGATGGGCAGTAATAAGAGGTATTAAGAAATTATTAAGATGGAATATTGCTGTAGTTCACAATCCATCACTGAGCTGGATTACTGTCAGTAAAGGTTAATACATTTACTAATCACATGATGACTTCAGTGGACAAAAAGGATACAAAGACCACAAATGACTCATGGGGATCTCAACCTTCAGGTAAAACATTCATGAGGTCAAATTTTCAGTGAACAGTAACACATGATTGTAGCAATTGTTTGCTAGTTTAGTGTTTACCTTTACATTTGCTTTAGTTTCCTCTTAGAAAGTACATCTACCCCATTTTGAGTTTTACTGAGCTTCTTCTCTGTAAATCTGCACTTCTGAGCCAGTGCGTTAGTGTATTTCACCCTAAGCCGACCACACTACTTGGCTGCTCATGCTAAATCTGGATGTGCAAAAGTTTTCTTTCTTAAGTGGAATTGCTCCTCTCCACCTTCTCCATGCACTTGCTCAAGTCGAGTCATTACTGCAAAGTACATGAGTTCATACAATCGCAGTTAAGGGTTGTATGCATTTATTAGACAAAACAGTAGGAATGTGTTTGTTGGATTTTCTATGCTGGTTTTTCAACTGCACCTTGTGCTACAATGGATTTTCCTCAGGTTTTCCTCAAAGTGTGCAGGTAAGATGAATTTGCTCTATAGTTCTTATCTAGTTAGCTTTTTGAAATAGTCTAGTAATAAACTTGCAGTTGGCACCCTGCTTTTCATTTTGTACTAGGTGTCGTTAGCTCTGATAAGGATAAGATCAAGTTTGTACAGTACCTTAAAGAAAGTGATTTTTTTCCTCCCTGTCACATAAGTTATGTATTAGTATGAAATACAGTATGCAAACTAAATGTACAGGGAGTTTATTCACTTATATGTAGTAGTTTATTATTTCAATCTATCAAATTACATTTTTTCTGGTATTAAGTAATGTGCTCTAAAACCTTTTCCAGTAATGTGCTGCTATTTAAAACCTTGACTTGGCAGAGCCACTACGAATAAATTACTGCAAATTTACAATGTGAATTTCTGTTGTGTATTTCCCAAATCTCTAACTGGGTTTTGGCTTCCACCAGTAGTCACTCAGGTAATTTATTAATCAGTTCTAACCACTCCATGAGTCACAGCTTTCTATTTAATTTCATAAATATTTAGAGGATTTAGGGTCTCAACTTGTGCTATTCCAAATAAAATGACCTCCAAACCTTCTCAGCCACCTGGCAACAGCTTTACATTCACTCCTGCAGCCAGACAGAGCACTTCTGACCACAGTTCTATCATGCCTAATAGCACCGGCAGCAGGTTGCATGTCTGGAACAACAACTGAGATCTGGAGATATTCCCAGACTCAGTTGTCGGTGGCCTCTGCCACCGTCAGTTTTAATTGTAAGTTCAAGCCAAAAATCATGGACAAACTACTCAAATTAAAATTCAATGGCTTCAAAATGCAGTCCATGTATTGCCTTGGCATTGCAAGTGCCATTTGTGCAGTAAAATCCTGTCTTAGCTCCTGACTATGAGTTTCTCAAAATTTTACGAGCATTTAGAGATCACCTAATGTCTTCCTTAAGTCACATATTTATTTTAATTAGCCTCTCCAGTCAAGTGAGAAAGTGTTTACTCACCTTGTATGTGTGTATCCTTAATGATGACACCTTGGCACTCTTGCCACCTTGTAATGATATGGGCACAGGGTGCATGAGGTGTAATTCCCACATAATGCAAGTAGTTTGTTCAGATAACGGGTGCTTATTGGGGGGATAGTGGAGCGTGGAAAGGCTAGGAAAAAATCATACCAGGCTTATTAAGCAAGACACTTCTTAGAGTGATACATAGATCAGATCAATGTGCAGAACAAGAGTTACTGGATTCCACTCTATCATACCGAGACTGCCCATAGAACCAACTGTGTGGACACAGAAGATCTCAGACAGATGGATAGACAAAATCATGAAATATATACAGAATAGGAATCAAAATGACTCTCCAGTTTTCCACATTCACCCCCTCTAGGACTGTGTGGATGGAAAATCTGGAGCCTTTACCAGTCATTTAAGGGCAAGTCTGTGAACAAAAATTTGGTAAGAGAGAGTGAGTGAAAAACTTTGCCGCTGTAATTTTAGACATATTCAAATAATAAAACCTAAAAATAGGGATTTTGGGTTAATGTATATTTGTTAAATCCACTGCCATTGAGGAAACCACTCATCCTTCGACCTTGTGCGCGTTTCATTTGCCTACCCCCCTCACCCCTCCAACACTCCCACTCATATACCGGCAGATTATACCCACGTGGGTGTGCTTAATCTGACTGACTGTTTACTGATTTTCTATCATGGAAAGTCGTATCTGATGCTGCCCTACGGTATCAGTCATCCGCCTCACTCCCAAAGGAAGAGCAAGAAACGGGACGCAGCATTTAAAACTGATCCACTTGTGTCTGGGAGAAGATTTAGGTGGATGTGAAAGTGTAACAATTTTTATTTCTCCTTGTTTTATCCTTTGCAATCAGAGCGAGTGACTCAACTGGACACCAGATGATGTTATGACTTCCATCCTGCACTTTCTTTTAAGCGTGTGCACACTGGAGCTCAGAGCAGAGAGTAACAAGAACTTACATGTTTTTTAAAATGATGTTCAACTTTTCCCTCAGGTCACTTTTTCCAGTTGTGGGAGTTCTTACAGCTATTAAAGGTGAGACCTTTATGAGATAAAGCAAAGCATTATTTTGTGTCTACCTGTTTTAACAGATGTCCTTATTTTGAAGACAACCTGAGATGAAACGTTTGAACGGAACTTCTTTCTTTGCCTTCCCAAGCTTCGCTTGAACCTTGCAGACTACATTCCAGCGATATTGCAATCCTGTTTCTACTTGAACACTACTGAAGAAGTCGACGTAAAGCTTAAATTTTCTACGATTAATTTTTGTTAAAAAAAGCACAAAGAAATTTCAGCTCAAAATGTTTATTCAGAGAATCACGTTTACTTAATGTGAAAATGGGTTGAAAGTGAAGGCTTCAGAAATGTTTAATACTATTGTACATGCCAAGCAGTGTTATTGAAAGTGTTTGTCTCCTAAATGAGAACACTCAAACACAATGGAACATGCATTACATAGATTTTAGACTTTGTTTTGATGACCAATCATAGCATTTTTGCTGAAAGTCCCAGATCTGTGTCCTTATTTTATTGATTTATGCAGCTGTCAGGTTATGAATTCCTACTTTGCGTGGGTTTGTGGTTACAACCCATGGCCTCATCCCATTTTGTTATCCCTCTGTCTAAATGAAAGTGACAGCAGGCTCTCCAGTGTGCATCAGGAGACTTCATCTGTGGGATTAAAGAGGCCTGGAGCTGAGGTTGCACAGCTGTTTCTCTGCTTGTTTAAAGATAACCTGCATCAATGGCTGTGAGGAAGCAGCAAGCTGGCGATCTCCTTGTTCTAATGCTGATATATCTTGTGAAAAGACTAATATTTGACTATTGTTATGCGTGAGATGTGTGTGCAATGTGTTCCCAGTGTGTGTTTAAGAAATAAGGAGCCCTTTGTTCATATTAAACTCACTAACTTTTAATGTAAATCACTCCATGCATTCCAACTAAAGCTCAGTAAGTTATCAGATCAAAAAAGTGTTCATCTATTCATTATTAGCTCTGTTTGTTTTCGCTATCATTATCTAGAGTTACAAATCAAAAGCTAAAATGAATGCTTTAAACTATATTCATCTTTGCTTGCTTAATTCTGTCAGTCTGGACTTTAACTACTGTGTAAGGATGTAATAAACCATGAGTTATATACAGTATTGAAACAGCTGGGTTACAAGCCTGTAAACTCAGACACAACTCTCATGCTTTTTGGGGTGGAATAATGAGGGGCCAGGCGACATTTTTATTAAACTAGACAGAACAAACATCTGGCGACAAAGAGTAGTTCTCAAATGTTCAATACAGCATTTGTTAAACTTTTTCTTTAAACACGTTTCCTTTTTGATGTCCCAGTTGGTTTTATTAATGCAAGTTAATAACAACACAAAAAATTAAAAATTGGTTAAATTCATCTTCTAAAGAGCCAGATCAGTTTATGAATTATAAAGCTAATATTGCCGTTAGTTGTTTTTAGAAACAGTAATAGTAAACAATTCTGGGGGAGGGCTGATAAAAGCCCACAATTTGGAAATCAAAACCTATTGTTAATAGTAAATGTATGTACTGATAAATAGATTTGGTTTAATTTGGTCTATCAGCAAATAGATATGTTTTATCCTTTAGTCTAATCTGTAAATACAGTATTTATTTTTTTTTCACTATTTAATTTGACATAGGTTTTTTCTGTCTGGAGAATACCGTATTTACTTTCAAACACACCGTAAAAGCCAGAAAATTTACAATGTGTAAAATCTCTTGGGAAAAGAGATTTTGGTAATTTGTTTTTATTTTGTAAAGTTTCTGTAATTTTCTTGACAATCTCTTTTTTCAGCTATTGTAGGTAAGGATACTACATTAGAAAACTGTTTACCAATCTTTGCCACTGTAGTTTGCTCTCCTTTTTTGATTTTTGTTTTACATTTGAGAAACCATTGCTTTAACTATTTCAAACATTTTTCAGTTAATTTCAAACTCAACCCCTTTTGAGGCTTGCCTCACCACACAAAATTATTGGATAATCAATTACTAGCTAAAAAGCTTTCGTTGTGAAATAATTTTAAGAAATTCTCCGTCCGGAAAGTATGATTCCGGCCATGATACTTTCTCAACGCATTTTATAACTGAAATTATTTGAAAAAAAAAACTTTTGTCACAGACTAAACTTGCGACTGAAATCAGTTGACACCGTCACAATATAATGGTGTAAACTGTGATTTTTCCAATCCTTTTCTAATTAATCCATGTAAATTCTTCCATTTCAGCTGCAGGAAGTCAGAACGCTGAAGATGCTGGAGTACTCCCCAATCCTTCACCTATTTACCCGTCCATCAAATTTCAAATCTTCAATGCAGACCATGTGTTTCTGGGACAAGGTAGAGGGACCCCAAGCAACTCAAGTCTCAAAGTTCAGGCTCAGACTTTTTTCATAAGCAGTCTGGGTGCTGGGTTCCTCCAGCCAGCTATCAAGGCTTCTTTTGGCCCCCTAGCTGTAGATGCCACCATTCCTCCTGATCTGCTCCTTAGCGGACGAAAAATCCTTGCAGTTCTTTTGGATCGTCAGGTTCGATCCTCATACCCATTTGTCAAGATTCTTTTCCACATGCCCACAGAAAGCAATATCACTTTCAGGCAAGAAATGATGGACTCTAATGGAGATAATGAGGCTAAGGCCAAGGATGATGCTCACTGTGTGACAGCCTATGCCTTCTGGGAGACGAAGGAAGTCAGAGGAGCTTGTCTGGTTTCTCCAGGTGGATTCTGTGTGGCTCAGCTTAAGCCAGAACCATCTTGGTTCAGCTCAGGAATCAGATCTGGAAGCTCGAGTCGGGAAGCAGAAAAAACTGAAGCAATGAAGGGCCTTCGGGGAAATCTTGTGGAGATCTACTTCCAGAGCAGAAGGGACCAGACTGGCCAGTGTGCTCCACAAGACAGCCTCCAACGAGTGGGAGTGGGAAGAGGGAGAGACTCTGGGGGATCCGGAACACCTCTGCGAAGGATCGGAAGTGTCTCTCTTATCAAAACTCAATCAGGCAACCCTACTTTCCTTAGGCTCAGGCTGGGAGGTGCTGTAATGATCCAAACGTCTTCCAAACCCTTAAAAAATGAGGATGTGGGAACTTTTTACATCTTCCTGGCTAGTACATCTACACTGGAAAATTTTACTTTGAGGTGAGAGATTGTCTGTGGTGTTCCTTTGTTGAGATGTTTTTTATGAATCATGCTGATATTTGCCCAACTAAAGAGCTTTTATTTTTAACAAAGAACAGGGGTCTGCAACTCCAGACCAGTTCTGCTCCAACACACCTGAATCTGAGTTATTTGCTTGGCAAGCCAGTGAGTTTTGCAAAGGCCTTGTCATAAATCATTCATTTCAGTCAGGTGTGTTGGAGCAGGTATGTATCAAAAATTGCAGGACAATGGCACTCGATAATTAGAACTGCATACCCTCGGCATAAATGGATTGAACTAATATATAGCTTTGAGTGGTCAATCATTTTGACCACTCAAATCACTTCATACTAAAGTCACATTCACCAATTTGCTCTCACACATACACACGCATTTATACACTGATACACAGACAGGCAACTTGGGGTTAAGTGCCTTGCTCAGGGGCACATACCGGCAAATCCAACCTACAACCTTTCGATCACAAGATGACTACTTTACCCACAGAGCCACAGTTGCTTTACCACAACAATTAGAGGTTGTGGTAAAGCATTGGACTTTCCAAGTTCTAACATCAAAGTGTTCTTTGGATAGAGCACAAACACAACATTTTTATGGTGTATGTGTTTACACATGACTTTGGGCTGTACAATATCAGAAAAAAACACATCAATAATACTGTTGAGTGTCTCTATATTATAATTTTTGGTTAAGAAGCATTTCTTGATGATTGCCTGCCCCTTCTCTACTCACCCATTCTCTGAATTGCAGCTTGTTATTAACTGATTTTCATATTCCAATTTTATGGGCAAGGTGGAATTCAGGGTTGTTGACAGTATCTTGGAGAAGCTGACATTATATATTATGTTGAAATTTAACATGACTATTTGTCCCTTCCTTAATTCTAAGCTGGGAGGACCGACCTTAGTGTGTTTATCCACAGTGCTGGTGGGTAAGATAAGCCCTTATAGTACATAAGGTGAAAAATGTGAGTTTGGGACAAGTAAACAGAACTTTTCTCTGTGCTATTTATATTTCACTTTTTTATTAAATGAATGCCAGTATTGATTGTGCTGGTAATTTTGAAAAAGTCTCCATAGATGATCCATTTGTTTACTGTTTTAATCAAAGTTAAAGAAATGTGTTAGATATATTTTCTTACTATTTGCACAATTTTAAATATTGCTGTGGTCGTTTTGGATCAAAACATCAACACAAGCTTGATTAAAGTAAAGCTCTAAGGTCAAGTCGCAGACTCTTGAAGAAAAGCCTTTATGTAGTGCTTAACAAGCAAGTTTGATGCGCAGACCGCAACATTCTGTGTCACTGATAGTAGATAATTAAATGGGACATTTATTTACTTTTCATTTGAAGGTACATAAATTACATAGTCACAGTTAAGAGCTTTGATGAGGCCAAATAAGCAATGATCTGGCCTTTTAAAGGCTACTCACAATTGGTTAGAATTAAGTATCATTGATGGAAATCATAATAATCACTATTCTGTAAATCCAGCCATACTGAGACAAGAGCTTAGAGGGAATTACATGGAAATTTATTGTTTATGAAATACATGAAATAGAAGAAACCAAGCAAGTGTAAGGAGGATGTACAGTACATTCGAGCATATTCATGAGGGATAAGCTCCATGCATTTAAACGATTACTTAAGGCACTTAAATACTTATGAAGCCCACCATCAAGGCCATGCGGTAATATGCATGAATGCCAGAGTGACTTGTGTTGTCTGCCAGTTACTGGCTGCATAAATTGTCTGACATATCCTTGCTTCTGCACCGTCACACTTAGTGGGGGAGTTATGAAGATCACTCTTCCATAAACAGCGAAATAATTGGCAAATGATTCACTGGTTTTCATATCTCAACATCCCACGAACATTTCAACAAGGTTTTGTGGTTATTTGACTTCATAAATAATGCATCTGTTTAATGGAGCAGCAAAACAAATAACTAATCTTCCTAACTCCTCTGGGTAGAATTGAGCTTCATATAAAAGCAGCCCTGTCACTGAGGAAAAACACAGTTCAATCTGTTCCCAAACTTTTTCTGAGCTTTTTTTCTAAGTTGGAAATCACCAGGCAGGTTGGGCTACCATCCTGTTCATCAAAATGCAAAAGTTAAATAAAATGGTCTATCCAGTTTCATAAACATTTGAATGGCAAATAAAGTCTAAAAAAGCCTCAATAATTTTAAATTAATTCCATTAATAATCTTAAAATGTCACCTGCAATAGTAGATATTAAAAGATATGCAGGTGTGGAGAGTATGCTGCTGGTTGTTTGCATACTTGACTGTTAGGCTTTAATGAGTTTGTTTTGAGGTCGACAATTATTTCAAAACTATAGGAAGAAATATAAAAATGAGGAGGAGTTATTGTTCCATCTGCTCCACTGCAGGATTATGGAACAGTGTGAACTTATATCTTTGGTTTCGATCTAAGTTTAACTGCTCTGCTTTGTTATGCTTCTTTTCAGATTAGCAATTTGTCTTACTATTTGTAGAATCAATCAATCAATCAATCAATCAATCAATCAATCAATCAAATTTTATTTATATAGCACATTTCAGCTGCAAGGCATTTCAAAGTGCTTTACATCATATGGAAAACAGAAACATAATGCAACATACAATCAACAGTAAAAACAATAAAAACAACAATAAAAACACGACATTTAGTCAAGTTCCATTAATAAATTTATAATTGAGAATGTTTCAAATAAAATCCTAAACCGGTTTGGTTTTTTGTCGAATTTGCATTCATTTATTACCGATTACACTCTTATTGTGTTATATGGAACAAAATACCTATTGCTATTTTTATTCCCACTCACTCTCACAATCACACAGTTTAAAACAAAGTAAAAGCCTTTCAACGGGCTTCCGGCACGAGGCTCCGTACACCTCTTTCACGGGCAGGGACTCCAACGTCCCTCACGGATTTTTGTGCAATTCTATGGTACCTATTAGTGTCTAGAATTTACAGGGTTTGTGTTACGCGCAATGACCCTAAGTCACTCGCTGTTTTTCTTCTGTCAAGAGGCTCCATACACCTCTTTCACAGAATTTCGCTCTGGGACTCCGCCGTCCCTCACAGATTTTGTGCAATTGCAACATAGAGTCAACAGTCAAAACATGACATGAAGTCAAGTTCCATCATTAAATTTGTAATTGATTACGTTTCAAATACAATCCTAAACAGGTGGGTTTTTAGTCGAGATTTAAAGGAAGTCAGTGTTTCAGCTGTTTTACAGTTTTCTGGAAGTTTGTTCCAAATTTGTGGTGCATAGGTGCTGAATGCTGCTTCCCCTCGTTTGGTTCTGGTTCTGGGGATGCAGAGCAGACCAGAACCGGAAGACCTGAGAGGTCTGGAAGGTTGATACAACAACAGCCTTTAATGTATTATGGTGCTGAGCCGTTCAGTGATTTATAAACTAACAACAATATTTTGAAGTCTATTCTTTGAGCTACAGGGAGCCAGTGGAGGGACTTTAGAACTGGTGTTATGTGCTCTATCTTCCTGGTTTTAGTGAGAACTCGAGCAGCAGCATTCTGGATCAGCTACAGCTGTTTGATTGATTTGTTGGACAGACCTGTGAAGACGCTGTTGCAATAATCAATGCGACTGAAGATAAACGCATAGATGAGTTTCTCTAGATCTGGCAGAGACATAAGTCCTTTAATCCTGGAAGTGTTCTTTAGGTGGTAAAAGGCCGACTTTGTAACTGTCGTATTCAGCATATTAACCAAGCAAAACACAATCGAGGTCACACACTGGACCTCATTATCAGTGAGGGTGTGAATATTTCCAATGTCACTGTAACTGATGTCGCAGAGCCTGAACATTTGACTGTAATCTTTGAAAGCACAATGAACATTGACTCACTGAGCCAAACAGCTACTATCACAAAATTGTTATGTTCCGGGGTCCTCTGGTCTTCTTTGTGGGGTTTTTCTGTGCGTCTTGTCCGCCCTTCACCACCAGATGGTTCCAGGTTTCCGGATGGAGTGCAGTGATGTCGTCATCCTTCCCAGCTGTCATCGATCAAGCCTCATCAGCAGTACTTAAGGAGTAGGCCGCCAGTCCTTCGGCGCCCGAGTGTTTGCCAGTCACGGTACCTCCGAGCCCCCTAGAGCCTGTCTCCGTCTTCCTTGTTGTTTTGAGCTTCCAGTAATTCTCTGTTGCCTTCTCTCCCTGTTGCCTTCAGGTGATCTCTTGTAGCGCCCTGGGCCTACTGTCTAGATCCTGGCTGTTTTCCTGGTTGAAACCTTCCTCGTGACGCCGTGGAACATACCCACTGGTAGCCCGAGTATTACACACTGCATTATACAGTGTGTTGTGTTCTGCAATAAGAATGATGGGTTCTTATTCACAATATAGTGAATAAGAACCCATCATGACAAAAATATTCTTTCATAGAAACAGCAGAAAATTTCAATCAAATCTGATCTTCCTCCTTTCCCTTAAGCTGTAGCGATGTAAATGAGTTACAGCTTGATATCTAAAATTTCACATATCAATTCCATTGCTCCCAATAAAGTGAAAGTTGTGTCTTGTCTCTGGAGAAATGCGCAAACAAATCTGTAAGACAACTTTGCCATAGGGCTTAACGTGAATGAAGTAAAACTCTACTTCAGGTTTATTATGAAAGCTGGAAAGAGAGATTGTGTAGCTACCACTCTACACTAAGACATGCAAGGGAAATGCTCTTTGTGGAAATCATAAGAAAAACATTAACAATGCTAAAGCTTTATTTGCAGCAGTTGACAAGCTCACAAACCCTCCGGTGACTGTATCACCTGAACTCAAGTCTAACTGGGCCTGCATTGAATTTACCAACTTCTTTACAGAAAGAAAAGAGGATTAATCTACACATACACACTTAACCTCTTTGTCTGGGTATACCAATGCTATACCCAGACAAAACAAATACAGAAAAAATGACTCAATTTCAACTACTTAACTAATTTAATACTATACTCCCCCAACGTCTGGTGTCCAAGCTAGCAAACCTTGGGCTCCCATCAACCACCTGCAGTTGGATCCTGGACTTCCTAACAGGTCGTTCCCAGAGGGTCAGACTAGGCCCCCACACCTCCACCGCTCTGAGCCTGAACACCGGATCGCCACAGGGTTGCGTGCTCAGCCCACTTCTCTACAC
>CAEFZX010006154.1:0-23185 GCA_903066825.1 Alfaro cultratus | reverse complement strand
TATGTAAATAAGTTTTAACAGGTTTGGCTAAATAATTGGTGAGTATTATACTGGTCCTTAGCCTTGTTAATTACTCTTGTTGCTCTTTCTTGAAGTTTGATTAGTGTCTGTTGTGCTGTTTTGTCATTAATTACCCAAACCTCTCTGGAGTCACTTAAATAAAGTCAAGCTAAAGAACATCACAGAACGTTAGCAGATGTTTCATATGTGAATGTATGAACATAAGCAGTGAGATTTAGGAAAATGCACCAACGAATATCTTCTCTTGGGACTTTCCTGGTGGAGGCTGCAGAGGGCTAAGCACCCCTAAAGGTCAGATCCTAGAATCGCCCCTGCTGTTTTGGGCATTTTATAACTGATTTAACCCAATCAGTGTTACTCATGGGATTAGTTTGGACATTTAAAATTAATCTTACTGAACATTTCAAAATAAAAGCCTTGAAAACTTTTACATCAGGTAATTGCTGTCTTGGGTATTATGTGATTTTTAAAAATGAATCCACTGTTACACTTTGGATTAGTTTGGCAATTTAAAATGAAGCTTAATGAAAATTTCAAAATAAAAGCCTTCACATTTTATACATAATGATATTGCTGTTTTGGGCATTTCATAACTGATTTAACCCAATCAAGTGTTACTCATGTAATTACCTATTACCTATATTACCTAAACATTTGAAATTAAGTAAATGTTTCTTACCTTTGCACTTGTCCACGTTTTCTCATGTTTTTCCTTCAACTTTAGGCCTCAAGCCTTCCGTCCCGTCTGCAAAGGGCAAAATGTCCTTTCAGTCGTTTTGGCCAAAAAGCAACTAAAAACTCAATTCCTTGTGAGCTTGCTAGTAATGCATGTCCATTTTAATAAAATTTTTAATGGGTGATCTTTATAGTTGAACTTGAGACACACATACTGTTCAGGGTCAAATTGACCCGCTGATTAAAATCAAGACAAATGAGTCATACAGAGAGTATTTATGTTTCCTCCACTTGTGCTGAGTGTCACTCAGTGTGGGTGGAGTTTGTCCACGGGAACAGAAAAAGTTCCCGTCCAAAGTTGTATGAACTCCTGCTTTCTCTCAGTTTCCTAGTGAAGTAAAGAGAATAGTGAGAAAGGGGGCTTGTGTGTCGGTGTGTGTGTGGTGTGTCACACACATCACATTCAGATCATGATTTGAAAGCCATGTTTAATAATTTAATTACAACATGCAGAAACCATATACAAAATACTTTACATCCATGACAATAAAAAAATGACATTTCATGATGTTAAAAAAACAAGAAGCAAATTTCACAGACAACAGAAGGCTCAGAGGGAAAGTTTGATGTTAGTACTGGGTTAGGTAATGTTTGATAAAGAACTCTGTTAGTTACATCCAACTCTTTACTTCTCCGGCTCATCATCGCTTCAATCTAAACACCGTCCCCCGACAAAAGTGGGGGTAAAAACAAGAAATAGAGTCTTAACTGATGAGGAGAAACAAGCAAAAGGCCTCAATTTTACCCCTTCAAATGGCACAAGTTTCTTTAAAAAGAAGATGAAAATAAACTCCTTCATATTACAAGCAGTTATCAACAGCTTTGGACCAGAAATACTGACTTGACTGGTTGAAAATGTACATTAAACCTTCACAGCTGGAGATGTTTGATCAGATTTAATACTCCTAATAATTTACTTGTGATTCAGTTAAAGTTTAACAACGCAAAGCAAAAGTGGTTCAGGAATGGTGGAGTAATTACACAGCAACAGCAACAAACTTCTCAAATTAAAGCATGAAATAGTTTCTCTTTACGGGCTGCTGTGTAGTTACAGTCCAGCTTTGGGAGAAAATTTAAACAAAAAAGGCCCAAATCACTGAAGTTTTGAGTTTCTCATTCATCCTGCTGTCTACTTTCATGAAGCCAGTACTGCTTCCTTCTCAGAGGAGATTAAATGAACATGTTGACATCATAGTGAAGACAGAAAAGTGAAGTCTTGTAGTCTATAGCAAGAAAAACACAACATGTTGCAGATTTGATTATTTCTTTGTTGTAAAAATGCTTGTTGGTATTAAATCCCAGTAAAGGAGCCTTAATACATGTAATATGACCACAACACCTAGAGGAGTTGAAAAGAAGGCTTCATGGTTGCAGAGAGAGAAAGACGACGTTCAAACCATCAATTCTAGTCAACCATATCCCCTACTCCAACATCTCTCTGCCTGGTTTTCTAACCATAAGACCTCAACCATATCCCCTACTCCAACATCTCTCTGCCTGGTTTCCTAACCATAATACATTCCAAAAGACTCTTTGATAATATGAGATATGACAACATTTAATTTCCCTTTGGGATAAATAAAGCATTTTAATTGAATTGAACTGAAATTAATTTTAAATGTTGCTGAATTTTGCTTACAAATGGAGCACAGTTTAAAGATTTTTAGCTAACAAGCATTGCTTCAACAAAGAAAAAAAATAAATGTCATATGCTAAAAATTACCCAAATAATATACAAACTGAGCTTCACAAATCCCCGTCTCTAGCCTCTGATTCAACTTGAAATGCCAAGGTGCATAAGTCAATGCCACCTTTGTTGGTCTTTTCACAAGATAAATAAACAGAAAAACTAAAAGCTAAACGTTTCAAGGCATCCGTTTAAAAACTAAAACCAGTGTTTCCCCTACATGGGCAGTTGCTACGTTTCTTTTTACCTCAGAAGGCTCAGAGTTTCAGCTGTTATTATCAATATTTAACATCTTCAAGTTTGCTGATTGTGAAAGATTACATAAAAATGCGGGGGATCCTCGTAAACAGTCTCTTCCTTCATCTTTCCAGACATGTTCCTCCATTTCTCCGGAGCTTTTCTTTTGTCCTTTTTTCTCAGAACAACACATCCTCATTGGTAATGAGTGTCTCCACCACCAGTCTCTGGTATCGGATGTCATTGAGGGCCGTCATGGCGTCCAGTTCAGGCGCCCTCATCAGCGTCGGGCCGAAGACGATACCCAGGTTCTCGCTGGACATGAGGTTCTCCTTCTCGTAATCCGTGACCCTGGATGAACAGCAGGGGGCAACGTAAGATTTATTCTTCTGCTAAGTTAAGATAAAGACATTAGAATTGGTAAAGCTACAGTTCTTACCTCTTGAGGTGAGCCATGAGGTATCTGAGTGTCTCGATGTGGGCGGGAGGCAGCAGCTTCAAGGCCTCATGCAGAGACTCCAGCCGTTTTTCTGGGTCTGTAATTTCTACGCCAGACAATAGGAAAACATTAACCATCAAATAACGTCCTAAACTTAACAAAAAATTTAAATTAAAGCAGGAACACCCACTTGCGGTCTCTATGAAGCGTGGGTAGGCATCGTATGTGATGAGAGGAATTGGCAGTTCCCTGAAGTACAGCTTGAGGGCGCCGGTGATGATGTTTAGGTCCTCGTAAGCGTTTGATGAAATGTCTGCTTTCTCTCCGTCTGTGAAAAACAAAAAATCGATCAGCGACAAATCAAGAAACACGAACAAGGTGGTGGTATGGCTGGGCAATATGGCTTAAATGATTTTAATCATTTTTTCCTTGCTTTATTTCCAAAAGAGAAATTAGAAATGGCAGAAATAATTTTTTTATAAGTATTTTTTAGTTCAATCATCCCTTCTTTGAGTTGTATGTATTAGGCACAAGCTATGAGAATTTTTTATTAAAACTCACAAGTTGTTCAGTATTCCTTTTTAAATTTTTTGTTCCATTTTGTGTTGGAGTTCTCATAAAGTTACTACTTCATTCTACAAAGATTATGACTTCATTCTGATGATATTATGACTTTATCCTCATATTATTTCGACTCTATTATCATATGGCTTTATTTTTGCAATATTATGACATTATTCTTATAATAAATAATAATAATAGCCTGATCTTGATACTCTGTCATAGAGTTGAAATCAAAGTCCAAATAAATAAAGGTTGTAAAACAAGATGGTCGCCCTGAGCTGACACTGAATCATAAAACTCCAAGGAGCGCATTTGTGAAAATATACATATTTTCCAAAAGTTAAATCTTCAAAAACCAAAAATTTGATCAAATAATTGATTAAATTGCTGTATTGGCCAGTCTTGGTTGTGGTGACATGCTGTGGACAGCAGGGGGCGACACTCACCTCTGTCAAAGGCCAGCTTGACGTCCTCAATCAGCTCACTGAAGCCAGATATTCTGTACAGACCCTCAGACTGAAGACCTGAACGATTGGACATTTCAGATTCAGATTCATTTCTCTGATAAATAATTTCAAATATTAGGTAATAATCCTAAAAATAAAAGGAGATAAATCACAAAAACTCCCACATTGAGAGGACCACCTCCAGACAGAGCTGTTACATCTCCTCATTTTCTGCTTATTCTATAATCAATGAGCGGATGACGCATGCAGCAACCTTGTGGGTGTTCTTCTCTTTACATTGCATAATCTCTGACTCACTCCGGCTTTCTTCGTCTCACCTCGAGCTTCGATTTCCTGTATGCACATGTCGACCACCATGGGCCTCTTGGTGTTGTGGGCTTTGACCAGCGTGGTCAGGTCGCAGCTGTAGACCTTCTTGACGTGCCGCAGGTCCGGCTGGCAGTCGTTGGGGACGACTTTGGAGCACTGCTTGTGAACGTTCAGCCCGCAGTCTGACAGGAGGAACACACACAGCGTCTATTACTCATCTACAGTCGTGATATGGCAAATTTAAAGTGTTTTAACCAAACTACAACGGAAAAATGAACACTTGAATTTATGGCAGAATAAATTTAGTTTTAACCAATTCATAAAATGCCAGAATCTGATAGAATAAACGAAGGGAGAGAAAGAAGGATGGATGAGTTAATGATAACTGGATGAAAACTTGGATAGAGGGATGGGTGAACAACTGAAGGAATAAAGGGGTGAACAGATGGATGGAAAAATTGGTGGGTGGATTAGTGGGAGGATGGATGGATGAAAAGCTGGATGGACAGATGGATAAATGGACAAAAGGATGGATGGATGGATGGATGGTGGACAAAAAATGGACAGTCGGACAGATAAATTGATAGACTAATGGATGAATGAACAGATGGATGGATAGATGATTGGATGAAAAGACAAATGGACATTAGAAGGACAGATGGACGAACAGATGGGTGGATAAATGGATGAAGAGTTGGATGGACGAATGGACGAAGAGATGGATGAACGGATGAACAGACAGATGGACAAACAAATGGACAAATGGTTGGATTAAAGAATGTCTGAAAAAATGAATGTATGGATGGATAAATGGACAACAGGAATGAGTCCCGCTCCTCCAGTTTTCCCATCTTTTCCCTCTTTCATCCCTTTCTCCGTGTCAATAGCGGTGAACTGCGACTCGCTGCATCATCTCTGATGTTTCTATGATTGCAGCAGGACTGAAGCGTAGGAGCAGGACAGGCGCCCACACAGAGACACTTTGTTCTTCAGAACTGGACAGGCTTCACGTTACAAAACAGCAGATGAGTCAACGTCAGCATCTCTGGGTTAAACAGAGGGCGGACGGCGTCAAACACCCACAATATATAGATACAGATATAAATACCTGCACATTTCACTCCCTGAGCAATCAGACCCCACATGAAGTTGGCACAGTATTCACACCAGTGAGGACCTCGGAACGTGTGAACCTGCAGGGAAGAAAAAGTTCAAACAGCTGCTTTTACACATTTTAAATGACAGAAAACATAATTAAAAGGAGAAGATATGAACTGACATAACAAAAGGTTGTGCTGAGCAGCTCTGTGTTGATAAGGAAAGGTGAGAAAATCACTCAGAAAGGTTGAGTAACTGCTGAGTGCCAGCTGTAATCTCAGGAACGAACAAAAGACTGACAGAGACATGATGGAGTTTTAATCAGCTCATTAGTGAACCAACTGGCCCTTTATAATGACATGCTGATAACCTCACTGAGCAATAAGCACTTAATATAAAACCTCTGGGTTCCTACAAGTCTGGAGGTCATGTTAAAATGAATCAGTGATGGATGGATGGATGGATGGATGGATGGATGGATGGATGGATGGATGGATGGATGGATGGATGGATGGATGGATGGGTGGATGGGTGGGTGGATGGATGGATGGATGGATGGATGGATGGATGGATGGACGGACGGACAAGTGGGTGGATGGATGGATGGATGGATGGATGGTTGGATGGATGGACGGACAAGTGGATGGATGGATGGATGGACGGATGGATATAATTTATCAAACGTGACAATAAAAACCTCTGAATATGCCAATATTTTTCCATTCTCTTACTTTGTTTTTCTAACTTCTCCGGACCATAAAAACAGTCAAACCAGCTGCAGACTGGTTTGACTGGTTCCTCCAGACTGCAGGAACCTGGTCTAACCATCAGCTCTGTTGTCATGCTGACACAGGACCTCATGTTCCCCACCAACTCAGTGGAACCCGGTCAGATAAAGCAGAGAAGAGCCTCACCTTGAAGTTGTGGACCTTCTCATACTTGGGCACCATGTCGCTCTCCCTCAGCGTGGCGCGCCGCACCAGAGACGTGAGCTGCGAAAGGGCAAAAGATCTGATTGGTTGCCAGAAGGTGGAAGCAGGGGAGGAGGGTTTGGAGGGGGCTGCCGTCCGTTTCGCCGGGTCCGGACCGCTCCTGGAGGCGGCCAGGGAAGGAACTGAACCGACACTCGCATTCAGCCCGAGAGCAACTGAAAACAAAGATCCTTTCTGACTCGTTTTCTTCTTGTTTCGTCTGTTTTGCTGCTTTTTTCCTCTTTTAACAGCGTACGACTCTCTGCTCGGCATGGTTCTAGATCTACAGTGGATTTCTATTAAAGGAAATTACCAAAACAATAAATAAATAAAAAGTTCTGGAACAATTACACCCTCCAATTTCCGACTGACAACATCCTGACGAAAGCAACCCACAACAAAGATCAGCCAATCAGATTAGAGAGTCTCCACTTCACAACAAAAGCTCCTCTGAATCAGTCCCATGATTTAAAACTTAACAAAAACACAAAAACGCTTCATTTCTTGGAAAGTGACAGTTAAATACTCCCGGCTGGGAATGATCCGACAGGATTCCTGAGTCTCCGGTGGATGAGCGCTTCTGCCCACATGGCTCTGACTGTGTTAGTGAGAGGCAGGAGGGAGGGATGGACGGAGACGGAGGAGAGGCGGGGGGAGGAGGCTGCAGCAACGGATGAATTTAACAGGTCACAATGAGAGGAGAACGGGCCAATCACGCTCCAGCGGTTCCTGTTGTTTCGCCACTGGTTCTGCCACCTCGCCTGGTCCCAGGGGAGCAGAGAATGAGCCGAGGAACAAGCTGTTGTTTTATTCATTCCTTCACACTTTTTTCTTTCCCTTCATCCTTTTGTCTTTTAGTTTAACATTTACAGATGAAAAAAAAAAAAAACTAGCTTTCACTGGTGTATTTTGTAATAAACAAACAATAACACTAAGCTCTGTTTACACCCAACAAAGAGAAGAAGCTGAACTCCAAAAATGATGACATCACTTACTTTTAATACTTAGTTTTTAAAAAAAGAGATCAATGTTTTTAAATTCCCAGGTAGTTTTTGCTGGATTAATGAAGCAATTATTGAAATAATTGTCAACTAATTCTCTAATCGATTAATCGTTACGGGCTCAAAAGAAGAAAATTTTGCTTTGGACAACAACATATTCAACAGTAATTAGGCCAAATCTGTACAAAACATATACATTTTGCATTTAAGATGGAAAAAAATAGCCGTTTGTCTGAATTCCTCAAGTGGAGTTTTAGCTTCACTTGGTACATATTCTGTAAAATAATTGGATAGCACCTTTTGCTATCCAATTATTAATCTATTAATTAATTTTTTAAAAGTATTTTAAGATGCATCCTTTGCTACAAATCATTATGCATCCACTAGAGGAATTATTTGTTGTTGCATTTTAAGCAATAAAATATTTAATTTTGAATTTCTTATTCGTTTTATGTTGGAATTTATTTGAATGTCTTAATTTATTCTTCAACATAAACTGCATTTTTCTCATGAAATTCACAAAAACAAATTAAATCGCAATTTTTATAGTTTTTTTATATTATTTCGATATTGCTAAAGTTGATATTAAATAATCATATTGTCCAAATATATTAGAGAAACACAAGGTTGTTTCTCCTAATTGTTGCTTCAGGTAAATATATATTTTCTGATATCTTAGAGTAGAAAAACTTCACAGTTAAGCTTTAAATTGTGTATTCGGTTCTTTTAAAATAATTTTTGATGTAAAATATAGCATAATAAATAGATTTTTAACCTTAAAGACACAAAACAAGCAAGCAGACAGTCATTGTAAGGCGCTCCTGGATCATCTGGAAGCTTTAAAAACGCCACCAAACCCATCATAGAGAGTAATAAAACAATGATGGGAGCCAGTTCTGGTCTCAGTGTCACAGCTGCACTGCTTTGTCTGCAATTCCACCCAATTACAAAAGCACACACGTACACAGGACCAACCCCCCCTCCACCAACACACATGCACACCGAAGCACAGACAGTGATGTATGAGGTGCAGTGGAAGGTGGTCATGCACTGCAGGTCATGCAGGGCCTCAGGATCCACAAATGTCACTTTCACACCTTGCAAAAGTATTTATCCCCCTCAAACTCCAACACTTAGTCATATATTCCATTAAAAGATCCACGCGGAGGATGATTCTGGGGGGTTTAATGTGCAAACAAGCATTAAGTTCACCTTATCAAATCACCTCCACCCCCGTGCAACTAAACTGAATCCACCCACAGAGAGAAAACGAATCATTTCACAGCTGAATGGAAATTAATCTTGAACATTCTGGAGATTGGAACCTTCTGCATCCGACTGCTGTTATGTAACTTTACTGCAGAGCCCTTGGCTGGAGGCCATCTCTCCTCTGCATCCATCCTCCTCCACCTCCCACTGCTGCATCTACACCAACCGTCTTCACCTCTGCTCTTATTTAAATTCACCTCCAGTTGTTTTAATTACTTCAGTCGTGACTGGGCTTTCACAGCTTTCACAACTTGCAGTTTTATTACAAAGTGGCTACTTAGGATGGTACAGGCCGGGTACTGAGAAATTTTATTTGGTGCATTGCCTGCAGAACAAACTCTTACAGCTTCCGCTGATAAATTATTCATCCCTTTGTGTGCGTTAGTGAAACAGCAGCCCTAATGACTTCTTATGTAAGTTGCATAAATTTAGACAAAAGTTCAAGTTTAATACCTTGAATGCAATTATCTTCCACTCTAAGTTAAGTAGCAGTAAGGCTTTGTTGTTTCTTGGGTGTTTGTGTTTGTTTAGCTAATTAGATAATCAGGAAATGATTAAAACTAGAATTGTTATTTATATTTCTGCAGCAGCAGCTCCCAGATTAAAACTATGTGAACCCTGAAAGTCTTAGGCATCACTGGACACCCTACAACCTTTGACCTTTCACTGTAGACAGACGGTTGGTCCTGATCACTCACCCTCTCCTCTGTGTTTCGGCCATCTTTGATAGGGACTGGTCCGTCTGGCATCTCTGGGCTGTGTGGCAGGAGTTTCTTCAGAGTGGGCTCCTGGTTCAGAGTGGTGTAGCCCACGCGTTCGTAGATGGGGTTGATGGTCATCTTGGCGATGTACTCCGCTGCCTGAGAGAAGAAATGTGGTTTAATTTGTTGGGTAAAACAGATTAAATCAGGGCTACTGCACAGCTTCCATGTAAAAATCTGACTTTTCCAGACACAATTGTCCACAGTTTTCAGAAAAAATATCAAAGAAGTCTGAAAAAACATATTTTAGTCTGGAAAAATATTTTCACAAGCACCTTTGTCTCGATGTAGAGCGTGATGAGGCCATCCGTCACCAGGTCATGGATAGACTCGAACCTTTTCTCGCCAACAAAGTGTTTCCCATCGTGGTAGAGACGGAAATTCCTCGTCTGGTTTCCAAACCTGGAAGAAAGAGGAAGATGTTTCCAATTCTCTCAGCTGCAGTTCAAATGTTTTTTTTACCAGCTGGTGCCAAACACTGTTAAGCTGGACATGACAATTTCAACTCTTGTGAAATTTGTGATTTTTAACCAGAGCAGAGCAACAGGTGCTGTTTGACCAAAGCCTTGACAATTATGAGGCATAAAATGCTTTCCTTCAGCATTTTCTGATTTTAACAACTGTTGAATATTTTTCTTTGTGTAAGATGACAGATTTTATGAGTGAATGTGTAACTGTGCCCAGCAAGTTACCGTTTCTGCAGGAAAACTAAAATGGGTCAACAGTGAAACTGCTGCGAGATAAAACAGCACCGGTATAAATCATTAACCCAAAACCCAACCTTTCTTTTTCTGCCACCCAGATTGGGACTCTGGTTTATGAAAGAGTATTTATGGAAGGTAATTAGAACCACAGGGAGACAGAGCAGTTCAGGTGGAAGAATGACGCGTCTATGAATAGAGCAACTGACCCAAAAGCCAATCTGAATCGAGTCATGTGCCCATTTCAAAAGTGTGACGCCTACTCAGTGAAAACATGGTGGCTCAGTTAATAAAGCCTCATATTTAACCAGATGAAGCCTCCTTTAGAAGTGATGTACTGAATTTATCAGATAAAAACTCTTCTGACTCCATTCTGGTCCAAGTTCAGGAGTCAAAGTCACACATGGTTTCTTAGAAATACCTTAAAGCCAGAGTGTAGGTGCCTGGCTGCCTCTGGCTCTCCCTGATGAGGTAGCTGCCTTCAGCCTGACTCAGGAGCTGATCGGCCTCCTCTCTCGATATCATCCCATGGAACCTGGACCAGGAAGACAGTCGGATTTAGCAACTAAAGATCTAAGATCAATGGTCATTATATTCAATCACAAAACAGTAACTTACTCTCTTCCATAGTACTTAGGCCGGTTTTCCACCTGGATGGAGAGAAAATAAAACTTAAATGACGACAATAAATGTAGTTCAGAACCTGAAAGTATTTCTTACCAAACAGCCACTGTGTTCGTGACTATGTGGGCGAACAGAATATTGCATGAGTCAGATATAAAAGCTGAACACTTTGCTGCTGCCAACAAATCTGCTGCTCAGCCAATAAATCAACACAAACAGCAGTGAATGTTAATTTAGAAACGTGTTGATTTTAAAACAATAATAAATCTAATGGATTTCCATAAAAGATGGGATTCTTTTGTATATATTTACAGTGTGAATGCATTGTGCTCAACCTGTCAAAGTAAACCGTGACACATTATGTGTGAGACGGTGAAACTGAGAAACATTTCAGCTGGAATGAAGGAAATCCAGCTGGTTTATGAGCAAAGCGGAGGTTCACTACCCGCCTCATGTCAGCTGTGCACGTGTTCCCAGGACACGAGCCAAGCCAGCCCTAATAACCATTACTAACACCCAATTGACACCATCAACAGCACTTAGTAAAGAGGAGGGATTTAATTCATGCCCAGACATTTCAGCTTTTTTGTCCCCCGAGAGAAATGATTAAACAAAGTGATGAAATGTAAAAGGGTATTTTTGTGATTAAACGGGGAACGGCAGGAAGTGAAACAATACAATTATACTCTCTAAAATATTAAATCTCACCAATACTTCAAAATGGTAATTCTTAGGCCACACATTTTAAAATATTACAGCCCAGAGCTGTGTAGAAACATTATCTACTAATCCATATAGTCAACAAGCAGAGCTGCCTGAAGGGATCATACAGGAGGTTCATTGTCCTCTTATAGATAGGAAGGTTAACAATGTCAGCATACAACAATTTGAACCACATTCAGAATAGTGTTAAAAATTACTTCATCAGAAAGTAGGCAAGATACTGAGAAAGGTTAGACCGAGTCCAAGACCAAACTAATACAAAACCAACATTGATGTTATCATATGCAAGACACAGAGACAAAACCAAGACTTTAAATGACCGAGACCAAACAAAGGAGAGACAAACTTCAACAACATTGTTGTCATGACACAAGAAACAGAGTGTGACTAGACCAAGATCACATTATTAAGATCCCACCTTCAAGAACATTGACATTAATTAATGCAAGGGACAGCAACAAGAAGTGTCCGGCGGGTGTCTGCTTTGAGTCCTTCTCAATTGGTCCATCACTCCTCACTCAATTTTTTATTTACACAGCATTTATTGTAATGGAAAAAAGTCAGAGGCGATCAAGGAACAATTGATCGTTGGTAGAATGATTGGTTTATTACTCATTAAGAAACTAATAATTAACTCTCCATTTTGACTAATGAAGTGAAATCAACTCAAATCATCATGTTCCATCATTTGTCATCACAGAGGTAGTGCAGACCTCTTAGATGTTACAAAGCTTCTTGGTGTCACAGAACATAAATAAATATGATAGTTATTTAGTCACATATGGCGACACCTATTCAGTCTCTGCTGATTGGAGCAGACGAGGATAATGAGAGGTGGGGTGTCCTCAATCCAGTCTACCCGCCTGCTATAATTGGGTCATGGACTGGGTCACAAAGCCGAAAGCTGATCATTTAGTACCTACACAAACACCACGACAAGCCCAACCTCAGAGGACAGCTATGAACAAATTGAACAGACGGACAATCCCAACAGTAATCCCTTTGGGTTCTCACAAACCACAAACATCTGGTGTCTGCTTCTAGTTTGGACAGATGTGCAGGGGTGTATCAATTAGTGCAAGGTCAGCAAGAATCTTGACCTTTACATTTTGCAGAGGAAGCCGATTAGCTTGTGTATGAACATAGAGGTGTTCTGTGCTTCCTCGTGTGGCTCAGGGTGAGACCAGCCTGACCTTTAGAAGCACAGGGAGGCTTAACACCGCCTCCCCTGCTGCCATGAACTGTCCTGTTCTCTGGCTTTTACATTATTCTAAATTGGATTACTTCTTGTCAAACTCTTTCTCAGGTTTGCCATATCTCCCATAAGACCTGTGGCAAACAGCGAATGGGATTTCTTATATATTTTGTTCAAAAATTGCACAACTAGTCAATGATTCTGCTAACAGATTCTTCCAACTCAGCTGTAGATCTCTGCAGCTCTTCAGGAGTTAAAATGAACATTTTGTCTGCTTTTCTGATTACGTTGGCGGTGTAAAAATCAAATAAATGAGTAAATATTTCATTATTAGAATTGTGGATTTAAATATTGCAGCTAATGATGACATATAAGAAGGTAAATCTTCTGGTAAACGCAGTGATGATGCCAGAAGGCGTGATCTCACCTCTGATGTGCAAGTGATCCTGCGAGGATGTGGCGCCTCCTGCTGGAGCTGGTACACTACAGCAGAAAACAGACTTCAGATGGTTTGCCAAACATCAACAGAGAAGGCATCACTTTGTGCTTATCTCAAAGTAATAAAAATGTAAAATAAAAAATGTAAAATGAGAAACAAAATCATAGATATTGCATAAAAAGTTCCAATATTGATACTTACAGTAAGATTTCCAGACTGGTGGTCTGTACTCATCGTGATCTGAAGACAAAGGAAACATAATACTCTTATTGGCCTTTGCTACGCTGCCATCTAGTGGACAAAGTTTGGCTGTTACGTTTGAATTTTTATATAATCCCTGAACTAGGTAAAGTCAGATTAGATTGAACTTTTCATCTCCTGCCAGCTGTTGTGTGGATTCAGGGTCACAGTAGCTGAAAATGCAGAGTTTTCATTCAACAAAACAATAATAAATAAAAGCATCGGCTTAGCTTAAGATTTCAGAAAAAAGCATCAGGATTTTATCCAAACCAGAGTCTTGGGGCTTAACTGCAGGAGTCATTTTGTTAGAAAAAAAGCTTTAATAAGAAGAAAAATGCACAAAATAGGTGCATCAAAAATGGAAATTCCTAACACTTCAGGAGTCTTTTGCGATATTAACATTGCACACACTGACATTGAGATGACAATGTATTTGCAAAACATTTATTAGCCCTGTACAAAATGACCCTTCTGATGCATTTAAGCACATTTTGTGCAAATGTTATCATCTTTATGGCTACATAATGAAACTCTGGCAGATAATGTTGCCATATCTGTAGTTTCTTGATCATAATAAGTGTAAACGATTAACAGATGCCTGGATTTGCTCATTAGAAACAATGCTTGCAACAGCCAAACATTAAATTAAATTGTTTCCACAACAAACTCCAAGTCGTGCAATAAAAATAAACATGCACCCGCTGGTCAGCACCTTGCAGATTGTTCTGTTTTTGCTGCATGTGTAAAACTAACAGAAGGACTTCCTGTCTTGTGTACTCTGTGCTCATTCCTCAAGCCTTATCTGTTGAGCACTCGTCCTCTTTGGTATCCTGTCTTCAAAATAACTCCCAATCCTCCCGGAGCGAGCGTCTCGCCCTCCCTTCTCAGAGCAATACAGCCGCTTGATTAGACAAAACCCGACGAGGGCAGACATAACATGGACTCTGTGTCCAGAATCCACGGCAGTTACTGTGACGTTTTGTGCAAATACACGAGGAAAGGTGTGGCGCGTTGTAGATTACTTTACTACAGGCTGTTTAATACAAATGGAAGTGAAAATATTCAACATAAAACTCAATTTTGCACAAACCAGTGGCAATTCAAAACATTATTATTTATTGAATAAAACAAGAAATAAATATATTAAAATAAAATAAATAATTGTAGGTAAAATATCTCTGGAATGTATCCATTAAATTGTTAATTAAATCTCTGAATAACTGGTAAAAATAGACATTTATTGCCTTTTAAATTCATATTTTAAAAAGTTTAAACAAACTAACAATTGTAACTGACCAAACAGATTGTAACAAACTGTATGGAAAACAATAATCATTTCTTAAATATATGTGCTAGAAATGTATTTGTGAACATTATGTACAAAACTACTTAGATTTAGCTTAATACATAATTAAATAGTGGACAGAAACTATTTGATAACAAATAGAATTGTATGTTATGTATTAATTGCATTTAATATTTTTCACATTTAATATGTTTATTGACTGATTTCCAATTTTATTTTGATGATCACATTTAAATATTTTTGCATGTTTTATTGCACTGTGGCACTTTTACCCTTAATCCTGGTGTATAGACATGCAATAAAGTGCAAAACTAATAGATTTAATTTACAGATAACTGGAAATGTTAATACACAGTAGTACATTTGTACCAACTAGATCTAGATATCATTTAATATCAGTTTTACTTGTCCAGCTTTATAAAACATTAAGTGAAAGAAATAACAGATCTGACCATATTTTCCTATATACACACATAGAAAAATGAACACACTCCAACTACATCACCTGATGTGTGATGCTGCTTACCAAAGACATTTAAGGCCATCCTGATCACCAGATGTGATGAACAATTGACCAGCAGATCCCAAAACCGTCCAAACACGGACCGTGGTGACTCAGATCCTGGCAGAGCGGAAACAACCACAAGAAAGAGGAGAACCTGAACATCACTGGGTTCGATCAGCTTAATAACAGAGTAAAGAGCTCAGTAGCAGTAACACAATAAGTGGTCAGATGTGGCAGGGCAGAGCTAACGTTAGCTGATTCACGCAGCGCTTCCTCAGATGGCAGGAAGCAGGAGAACCGAAACGGAGCAAAATGTGTCCCACTGCTTTTAAAGGTAAAAACCAGCGAGGCTGCGCTAAAACAAATGATCAACCTTCACACCCGTTCAGGGGAAAAGCCGCGCTAAGCGAAAGATACTCACACTTACATCCCATTCTACATTATAGTCGCCATCTTGCCAGATCACGTGAGCAGTCTCGTCTTCTCTTGGGGGGGTAACTATGGCAACAGACCGTCACTCCCGCCTTAGGGTTTGTTAGACCTGGATATCCTAGATCATTAGCAGTGTTTGTCTCTACAATGACGATTCATAAAAGAAAACATTTCATTTCTCGAAAACAGAGGCGGTCTGTGGTTCTTGAAAGACACTGGAGGCGACAGAACGCATGGCCGGTTAGCTCAGTTGGTTAGAGCGTGGTGCTAATAACGCCAAGGTCGCGGGTTCGATCCCCGTACGGGCCACATATGCTTTTCCTCTCCAACGCTACAAAATTCACTTAAATGTAAGTAAAACATTCAAACACAATTTTTTTATGGACCTAATATCGTAGCAACATTGTAATTACGGGAAAAAACTGACATTGAAACCCCCATGCTGATGCTCTCATGTTACGCTGCAGATTTTTTAACATTCTTGTCTGTTTTTTTTTCTTTCTCTTTTTCTTTGTATATTTTACAATGTTTTATTTTTCAATGTCAAAACTACTTTCAGTGTCAAGGTAAAGCTGTCATTGTTTTAGTTCCAAACTTAATTCCCCCAAAATGGATCTATTAGCAGCCATTTTGATCTCTTGTTTCCAAACCAAGTTTATTTTCTTATCAAAACATTTTGAAAAATGCTAGAAATTAATACTTATAAAATGCTTAAATTTTATGTATACTTTGTATACTCTTCTGAAAACTTCATATTTCACGTTTGGATTAACATTTGGGGCAGTTAGCTTTGAAAGATAAAAGTTATGACGTATTATCAAACCAAAGTAACGTTTCCCAACATGTTTGAAATCAATTTTAACACTTAAAAAAAATTAAAGAAAAAGCATTTGAGAAGTTTTATATAAAGAAATTTTGCCATTTCTGATAAGTAAACGTGTTCAACACGTTAATCTTACTTACCTCACTTATACTGTTGAGTATTTGTATCCGGCTGTATCCAGTTGTTGTTTCACAGTTCAGAGGTTATTGTTCCTGTCTGTGTTTGTCCATCCTCGTCCTGTTGGCCCATATTTGCGGTGATATCACTGACTCCACTGGCGGTTCTAGCAGGGCACGAATAAACACATGGACACATTTATTTATTTGTTTTTTCTAGGCCACACAGAAACACGACCTACTGACCTGACCTGACCTGACCTGGCATGACATGACAGCGGCGCCACCACCAGGAGGTTTCCATGTGTGTTCTTTGTTTTTCTCATAAGTAAATGAATGTCATTTATTTTAAAAAAATAAATAAATCCAAAGCTAGGTCAAGTTGTGATTCATTTAAAGTGTGAGTATGCGGATTTGTAGCAACAATATAACTGTTATTTTGTGAGTTTTTTATGTTCTTGTTGATGATGTCACTCAATCCTGAAGTTTTGCATCCAGTTTTTACAGACTAAAACTGTGCAGTGGTGTCCAAAATGCGGTCCAGGGGCCATTTGTGACCCTCTGGAGGATTTTGGACGGATCCTGGGTCTCAATTGTGGTCTGCAAGCATAGTTGGTTAAGACACTTTTTAATTTTTTAGGGAAGTGATATTAAATAGATATCTTTAAAAAAACAAAAGAATATTAAAAGTGCAAAAAATAGATTTGCATTTATTAACATTTTTGTATTTATCTTCATTTTGGAGAAACAAGGTTATTGACTTAATGTTACTCAAAAGCAAATCTTGCAGTCCAAATAAGAAAACAATCAACGCAAATGAATTAAAAACTGTAGGGTTGTCATCAGTGGCGTATCTAGCCCTGTTTTAGGGGTGCTTTAAAACTGTAGCTCAGCACCCCTGAGTAGAATTACCACCCCTCGGTAAAGTGTAAAATGTGTGCAGCCGGTTAGCTCAGCGGGTCAGAGCGTGGTGCTAATAACGCCAAGGTCATGGGTTCAAGCATCATCCAGGCCAAATGAAATATAAAGTCTTACAAAATTCCACACATCAAAATAGATTAAGGCTGGAAAATCAATAACTATGAGTGTTGATTTTGAAAAATATTATCATTTTTCTCAAATCTTCATTGCGGTAAGATCATGTAAGTTTCTCTTAATTCCATGAAAACTCATCATTATGTATGGTAAGTTAGCTCAGCTGGTCGAAGCATGGTGCTACTAACCCTGAGGACATCGGATCGATCCCCATGCTGGCCACTGGACATCTGAAGTCTACGGAAAATCAACACTTCAAAATCAAAAATGGCTGCAACATAAAATCACTACTTCAAAATAAAAAATGGCTGGAAACTAAAATCAACAACTCAAAAAAAAAAAATTGCTTGACAATAAAATCAACACTTGATTTTGAACATGAGCACCTATCTGACTTATGTTCAAATTATGCAGTTAAAATTATGTTGGTTTCTCTTAGATCCATAAAAACTCCACATTGTGTACAGCCAGTTAGCTCAGCTGGTCAGAGTGTGGTGCTAATAATGCCAAGGTCATGGGTTCAAGCCCCAGCCTGGCTATGGGAAACCTAAAGTCTTCAGAAAATCAATGTATCCAACAAGATTAAGAATGGAAAAACAAGAACTATGAATGTTTATTTTGAAAAAAAAAAACCTGCACTTTTGTTAAATTCATGTTGGTTTCTCTTAGATCCATGAAAATTCAAAATTGTGTACAGCCGGTTAGCTCAGATGGTCAGAGCGTGGTTCTAATAAAGCCAAGGTCATGGGTTCAAGCCCCATCCCGGCTATGTGAAACCTAAAGTCTTTGGAAAAATCTACATATCGAAAGAGAAATCTATGCATGTTGATTTTGAAAAAAATCAGCACTTTTTTAAAATTCATGTTGGTTTCTCTTAGATCCATGAAAACACAAAACTGTGTACAGCCGGTTAGCTCAGATGGTCAGAGCGTGGTTCTAATAAAGCCAAGGTCATGGGTTCAAGCCCCATCCCGGCTATGTGAAACCTAAAGTCTTTGGAAAAATCTACATATCGAAAGAGAAATCTATGCATGTTGATTTTGAAAAAAATCAGCACTTTTTTAAAATTCATGTTGGTTTCTCTTAGATCCATGAAAACACAAAACTGTGTACAGCCGGTTAGCTCAGATGGTCAGAGTGTGGTGCTAATAACGCCAAGGTCATGGGTTCAAACCCCATCCTGGCTATGTGAAACCTAAAGTCTTAAGAAAATCAATGTATCAAAAAAGATTAAGAACTAGTATACAGGATTTTAGTGTGTAGTTACAGTGTGTGACCACAAAAGGGCAGTAGAGAGCGAGTCTCTTCCAAAAAATAAAAGTTAAATAATCTGTTACTGCAGTGCTCAGATATTTTTCAAAAAGCTTTATTGGCTTTTTAATTTTATTAATTGTCCTTCAGGTGATTTTATCCAGCTTGATTCTCTGATCTCAGCTGGTTGAAGCTTATCACTAATCAATATGTTTTTCTTCATATTTGTAGCTTTTTTGAGACTTTGACTCTCCAAATTACCCACAGTTAATATTTGTGGGATTTTTACAGAATAAAATGTAATTTCTTTTCTAAATTTTCATCTATAATAATATAAATTGTTAATTTCTAAGTAGTTGTTCACTTTGTGTCTAAATTATTTTAATAATTAATCTCCATCTCTAATAACATACAAGTATGAAATATATAGGTTATTATTCGCAGGATTAAGTTAATATAGCTGTTGTCATTAGAAACTATTTAGTGAAAAGTTTAAAGTTTATCAGTTTAATGATGGTTGATTGAGTTCTTACTGCCCTCTGGTGGTGAACTATCATAACTACAGACATTCTTCATGGAAATTGTTCACCCGGATGTTTATGTTTATTTTAATTTTAACTTGTATAAAGTCAGATCAAGTCAGCTTACATTACAGTCGTTAAATAAGAGTCACTGCAGGATTTTATTCAGTCTGACCAGAAAAAACGTCCTGTAAGAGTTTAACACAGCAGCTTTATTTTATGATTTAAAACTGTTTTTATTACATATATAACTCCAANCCAGAGGGCGGAAATACCCCGCTCTGAATATAGAGGTGAGTTTGTAGAGCTGCAGCTGGTTTCTGGCTTCTGTTAAGTTGATCACGTTTATATCTTTCTCATTATAAATATTAATATTATTATGGTCTGTCTAATAGACTGACAGCTGATTTAATATATAGATGTGTTATTTACATACATATGCTGACTTTCCTGTTTAGTCAGAAGAATATTTATGAAATGTTTATTTTTTTCTGAGAAACAGAATAATTTTGATAATTTGGCTTCAGAGTCCAAATATATAATTTACATCATAGCCTAAGAAAATTCCACACTTATGGTTTCTGATAATATAATAAACTAACAAGCTAAAATGTACTTAAAGGAGAATTTAGTTACTTGTGTTGTCCTTTGAAAGAATCCAAAGGAAGTGCTATTCACATATCAGTTCTCTAGCTTTACGCTGGTTGTATTTACATACTGAGTCCACTAGGGGGCAGAAAGCTAATTAAGCAGTTAGCTAGTTTCCCGCTCCTGATCTGCTAATGAAGCCCTTGTTGCTCTCTTGGTGTTTCTGCTGTTATTTCTTAAATTTTTAAATATGTTTTTCTTAATATTTGTGGCTTTTTAAGAATTTGACTCTCAAAATTACCCACAGTTAATATTTCTGGGAGTTTTACAGAATAAAATGCAATGGGGTTCTTTTTCAGCTAAATTTTCATCTCTAGACTAATATAAATTGTTACATATATAACTCCAAACAGTGAATTAAAATATGTGAGGATAATATTTGAGTCAGTAAACTGTCAATATGACTCAGGAAGACTGTTAGTTTTTCTCTAAACTCCACATTAATGGATATTAAATGTAAATAATGCAGCATTATCAGGACTGTAGTTCCCACTATGGCCACCAGAGGGCGGAAATACCCCGCTCTGAATATAGAGGTGAGTTTGTAGAGTTTCAGCTGGTTTCTGTTAAGTTGATCATGTTTATATCTTTCTCATTATACATATTAATATTATTATGGTCTGTCTAAAGGACTGACAGCTGATTTAATATATAGATGTGTTATTTACATATAGATAACTCATCTATATAATAATAACGATAATTTGGCTTCAGAGTCCAAATATATAATTTACATCATATCCTAAGAAAATTCCACACTTATGCTTTCTGATAATATAATAAACTATCAAGCTAAAACGTACTTAAAGGAGAATTTAGTACCTCGTGTTTTACTGTGAAGGAATCCAAAGGAAGTGTTATTCACATATCAGCTCTCTAGCTTTTCTCTGGTTGTATTTACATACTGAGTCCACTAGAGGGCAGACGGCTAAGTTAGCAGTTAGCTTGTTTCCCGCTCCTGATCGGCTAATGAAGCCCTTGTTGCTCTCTTGGTGTTTCTGCTGTTATTTCTTAAATCTTCTTCCTATTTTAACATGAAATCAGTGTTTTATCTGTCAGTGTGAACTAGAAGCAGCTCCACAGAGATGAAAACATCCCGCAGAGACTCTGAGCGATGCTAGCGATGCTAACGATGCTAACAGACTCCAGCAGCTTGTTTTATACACAAACTGATTATCAGCAGCTGCAGATCTAAACTGATGCTGAACAGCAGCGACTGTCCTTCAGTTCACTGATAATCACTCATTCATTTATTATTAAACTAGTGTAAAGGATTTTAGTGTGTAGTTACAGTGTGTGACCACAAGAGGGTGGTAGAGAGCGAGTCTGTTCCGAAAAATACAAATAAAAGTTAAATAATCTGTTACTGCAGTGCTGATATTTTTTTAAAAGCTTTATCCATTTATCCCACTATGGCCACCAGAGGGCGGAAATACCCCGCTCTGAATATAGAGTTGAGTTTGTAGAGCTGCAGCTGGTTTCTGTTAAGTCAATCATGTTTATATCTTTCTCATTATAAATATTAATATGATTATGGTCTGTCTAACGGACTGACAGCTGATTTAATATATAGATGTGTTATTTACAATAGATGCTGCGTTTCCGGTTTAGAAGAATATTTATGAAATGTTTATTTTTTTTCTGAAAAACAGAATAATTTTGGTAATTTGGCTTCAGAGTCCAAATATATAATTTAAATCATATCCTAAGTGTGATATTCTGGGGTTGGAAGGATCACGCAGAGGGAATGTGAATACAATGCTTCCTTAATGGTGGAACGGCAGGAACAATACAGCCACTTCAGTTACTCATTTCTGCTAACTCACGCTAATAAATTGGCCTACTAAGAACTATACCTAGAACAGATATATCTGTATTTCTACCACTAGGGGGCAACAAACCACTCTATTACACTAAGACAATTACACACTGATACTTTCTGCTAAAACAATAAACTAACACGCTAAAATGTACTTAAAGGAGAATTTAGTTCCTTGTGTTTTACTTTGAAGGAATCCAAAGGAAGTGCTATTCACATATCAGCTCTCTAGCTTTACTCTGGTTGTATTTACATACTGTGTCCACTAGGGGGCAGAAGGCTAAGTTAGCAGTTAGGTAGTTTCCCGCTCCTGATCGGCTAATGAAGCCCTTGTTGCTCTCTTGGTGTTTCTGCTGTTATTTCTTAAATCTTCTTCCTATTTTAACATGAAATCAGTGTTTTATCTGTCAGTGTGAACTAGAAGCAGCTCCACAGAGATAAAAACAGCCCGCAGAGACTCTGAGCGGAGTTAGCGATGCTAACAGACTCCAGCAGCCGCTTCAGAGGAGCTGTGGCTCCTAAACTGGAGCTTCAGCTCCAACAAAGCTGAAACGAAGCTCTATAACTCTGGTTTAGACGCTAAGATGCTGAGCTTCCGGTCTGAAGGTAGGAAAATATTTATGAAAAGTTAAAATTATTCTGGAAACAGTCAGAATTATGTTGATGTTTTAGCTGAACTATTATTAATATTAGAGCAGGGCGGTTTTTGCCCTCTAGTGGACCCAGATGGTAACTACAGCTACTTTATAAAGTTTGAGCGTTTACGAACCAAATTCACTTCCGGTGAGTTCTTTCACATTAAGAGTCATAGAAACGAGTTCCTCTGTTGGCTTTCACTTGAAATAATACATTTTACTTTTGTTGTCTTTCACTCTGAAACAATAAACTTTTATTCAAGAGCAGCAAATTAAATTTTACTCATTTCAAACTGAAATGTCAATTCATAAAAGTATTTAAATAACATTAACAGCCGATCTCTGACTCAGTTCTATCTCTGACCCGGTTCCCTCGCTGACCCGGTTCCCTCTCTTGTCTTCATGAAATAAGTTCCTTCATTCAGAGACTCAAACTGAAATGTTCTTTAGTGAAGAAGAATCTTCTGGTTCTGATGTTGAAGCTGCAGCTTGAATCCGTCTCAGGATTCGGTTCAGAATCCAGTTCATATCACTGATCAGCATCATTGTGGTCCAGAACGTGGCCTACCTCTACCTGTGCAGGCTGGAGGAGGCTAAGAGGTCAGTGAGCAGA
>CAEFZX010006152.1:0-41719 GCA_903066825.1 Alfaro cultratus | reverse complement strand
GTTCAATCCAGCGGCATGAAAATTAAAAACATGAGTTACATCACTGTAACAGCAAGAACTGATACTGTATTTATATTAAAATATTTGCATCGATTTAAATGAACCAAAAATGATTATTGACTTTGATAAAGCTCCTTTTGTAAGCATTTATGGGTGAATATGTTTCATTATTTTTATTTTTAAAAACATTATGTGCAGGTTCCTTTAGTTTTTTTAAGTGTATAACCTATTTGTTGGAGGCACAATTGTGCATGAACATGTAAATAGGTGGAGTTGTCAGGGAATCCCGAACTCAGGAATGTTGTTTAGCTGAGGAGCTTGAACAGAGTTTCATTCATTATCTTGAAATTACTTTTTTTTTTCCTTGCAGCAAATTCTGTGTCTGAAGAACTGTAGGTTTTGTTGAATGTTCTTAAATAACATATTTTTTTTTTTATTAATAAAGAGCATCAACATTGTAGTGATAATTAGGGCTCTAAAACACAAAGCATGCCAAGAAAAAGACATGTCATACTGAGAAATACAGGCTTTCATTTATGTTTCATTTATTTTTTATGTTTGAAAGTCATTCTGGCAATCAAAACCAATCTTATTAGTTTTAAAATTCAAACCTATCTCAAAAAACGTTAAAAAAAAAATCAAAAAAAATCTTTATCTCTCAGCTCAGGTGAGTTTTTTTAAATGGTTCTTCACAAATCTCCAGAGGTACAGAAGATCTTTGTTCTAGGCCCTCTAATACAAGTAGACCTCAGAACCGATTTTCTAAATAAACTACAACTTTGCTCTGAATAATGTTATATGATATATTTTAGGTAATAAAACTTCTACTAGATAAGATAAATCTCTGCAGCGTGACAGTAGTAAACAAAGACTCCTAGAGCTAACCTAACCTGATGCAGTGAAAGGATTTTTAGTTGAATTTCATATGCAACACTGAATGAAGCTTAAACAAACCAGATAAATTAGTTTCTCAAATATTTGTCTTGATCTACGACCAAAGCCATGTTAGAACAAAGGGCCCAGACTTCAAGGCTTCTGAGACAGAGAATGTGACATTCCTCTCCTGTTAAACATCCAAGTGCAGGCTTTAAGGTTGGAGGCAGAGGAGCATACATATGAAAAACAAAAACACAAACCAAGGTTGCTTCAAAGCCAAAGGCTGAGCTTGGATTGGATCAGCAAACAGAATATGTGCCACAAATAGAAACACATAAAAAACCCAAGACTAAATGAAAGGATCAGCATGAAACTAAGCTTACAAAGAAGAACAAGGATGTGGAACAAACAAATTAAATAAAACACCACCCTTTTAAAAATATTAGACATAAAAAAATCACAGCAAGAATATCTTTAATCATATTATTCATCTTTAATCCGATTATTAATCATATTATCATTATTTGAATGCTTGTGTGGCCAACCCAGGAGTTGACATTACAGTATTAAGTAGCAGATATCTGCTACACTTCAGTGAGTGAAAGTCTAGTAAATGTAAAACAATAGTTTTTTTTTTCTTTTTTGCATGAGAGTCAACAGCAGCTACATGCAAAAATGAACATATTTTAACATTGATGTAGACACATTTACAAGTTATTAGAACCTGCAGTGAACACATCTTGTAAATATCAGAAGTTTTCTTGCATTTAACTTATCGAAGGTATTACATTTGTGAGAATAAACTCAATCAGATTACAGGGATTGTGTTACCTATAAATTGTAAAAGATAAAAACTACTGTAATAAAATTATATCTATCTTTAACAAAAACACATGTGGCCAATCAGATGAACTTTGACTGCCCTTGGTGACCACACCTGATTTAGATGATGGTATCTGAGATGGTGAATCACAGTATTGTGACATTGTGATGACAGATAGAAAGTAGAGAAACAGGAAAAATGCGTTATGTTTGTCACAAGCCTTATTTCTATGTACTTTTTCAGTTTCCAACATTTTTATTGCATAATGGCTGCACTTCTAAAGTTATGAGATTATTATTATTATTACAGCTATGTGCATAGTCAGACACAACATATCCATTGATGGTATGAGTGAACACAAACACCGAAATGCCTCTTCATGCCTAACAACCTTGCAAACTACTACTTGAAAGAAGTTTTTCTGTGGCAAAAATAATAATAATAATAATCCTTTCAGTTTTTTATTTTACTGAGGTTTTAATGTTTAAGAATAGGCCTAGAAAACATTTTTCAATACATCGTTATTAGGTTTGATTTATCTAAATACTGTATGTATAGCATTATATAGCAACTGAAGTTAATATAGTTACCTGCACTATAAAATGGCACTATATGCCTAGAAAATACATAATACTGCCCCTTTAACGACAAATCTGATCTGTTTAAGTTGCCACACTGAAAACCATAGCAAAGAAAATGTTCAGCTTACATCACACTTTTTCTTTGCTTGATACAGTACAATTATGGCCTGGTCTTCTTAATTTTGTATATTTATCAAGAAGCTATTATTGTGAGCTTGATAAGCTCTTTCTCAAAGCTTGTGTGAAGCTTAGCAATATATAGTTCGTCTACGCATGGCTTTCTTACACAACATTGATTGAGAAGACAATTTTCTCCAAAGCTACTAGAATCGTAATTGCATTGAACGATTTTGCACTGTTGTTTACTACAGAGGGATTTAAGCATCATTAAAAGTAAACATAATGATGAGAGCTAAAGGAGTCTGCTCTGGTCTAGAGAGAATGTTATGGAAAGACATCATAATGGATAAGAATACCTCCTGTTATAAGTTTGATAAGCACCTAAATTTATCATCATGCCGGTTTTTCTAGTCTTAAGTAGCGCAGCTTGGCCTTCGCCACCAGCTTGTGTAAGAGAACTGACAAAAATAATTCAGACACCAGAGAACTACCATCTATTAATCTTCCTATGCTAATGATTTTAAAACAAAGATTTTACCACCAGCTAATAAATGTTAGCATGTATGTTGTTAAAAACAGCTGAATGAGCAAAATTTAAATCTGTAGGCTATCAGCTTGTTAAGCCCAAAGATTTATATATGACATAAAGATTGAGACAAGAGGAAAGAACATATAAATGTATACTAATATTTTACACAATATGAACCTTTACATTATTAATTCAAAAACATTTAGCTAGTAATAATCCCACTGTGCCATTTAGATATTCTATACTTTTATACCACCAACATCATCATCAAGATTATGATGCAGACATAATACTGTAATGCAGGAAAATCTTGCTGTTTTTGCACATTGTTGTCACATCACCAGAATCTCATGTTCATCCCTGTCTAATTGAATGCACATTACTTTTGAATAGGGATTTTATTAGCTACATATTTTTTGTTTGCAACCCTGCAAACCCACTCATACTTTGTGGGTTAATTGCTGCACCACAGAACCCTCGTAATTATCTGTTGTGAAGAGTGCTTCATTCTGACACTCCACATGTGTGCAGCATTTAGCTGTTTAAAACCACTTTCCATTTTTAAGCATTAAAAGCTATCAACATGATTGATACCTTTTTGTTCTTCTAATGAACTGCAGCACTTATCCCTGTGTTAGTCATAGCCTTTCCCCACAATGCCACTCTGAACAAGTGCAGATAATCAAGCATGCAGAGCTTACTGCATGCTTGTAGCTGTTTAGTTGCTCAGTCATTAAATCCCACTGAGAGTTCAGTTTTATGCACATTATAACTAGATTATTGCCCCAGCTTACTCATTGTTGCCCAAAGTAACTGTTTTTGTACTTTAAAGACAATGTCTGTGCAGATTATAGTGTATCATCACTTGGCCCACAGACTCAAAATTGTTCAGAGGAGAGTTTAAACTTGAACCTACATAACATAACATAACCTTAAAGCAAAGAATTACAAGTTCTTTTTAGCTGCCATGAATGATTTTTCAGAGCAGGAATCAATTCACATTTTTATAACCCAATAAAGATAAGAAACCAAACCTAAACATTAATATTTTGAAAAGAAAGAGGAGAAAATGTAATTTTAAAATGTTAGCTTATGCTGTCATCTGTGTTTATCTTTTTCTTCTGTCTGCCAACAGAATAAAATGCTACTGTCCAGGAGAGCTTTTACATAATACAATAGCAGTCCATTTCCATTATTCTGATAATAAATACAATAGATAATGCTTTACCTAAGAGAGACACAAGCTGCTTTTGTTTCTTTGCAGATATTATTTATGATCATTGATGCATTACTATAAATTTAAAATATTATTTGATTGCAGTGTTAATAATGTTCTTGAGCAGCCTTTGTTGAGCTGAAGACCTGAAACATCTGCAATCTTTGCTTATACATTGAGATGACTCTTCAACAGAGTCATTTGTTTGCTTATGCTGTGTTTCAGTTACCTTGAAAGTCAGACCTGGGACTAGATTTGATGTGACACTGAGGCAACAGCATTCCAGTTAACATGGCAATGCTCAAGTAGATATACCTCTTATGAATATAATTTGAAGCTTTATTTTCCATAACCAAACACTACTTTTAATTTGTTTACTTTAGACTTGCAGGCAGTCTCATTAACTTTAGATGCACTCTTATATGTGGCCTTGTAAAATAAACACGCTTCCACAACAGCTTAGTGTTGATGAAGCATTAGACATTTACAGTCATTAACCTTCATGCATTAGTCAATAAATTGTGTTTTCTTATTGTGTGTGAAAAATCTGCATGTGAAAACCTTCAAAGGGATCTGTGGTTAAACAAGGCTCATGCCTGTCCTTCACAGACCTTGAGAAGGTTATCCATCCATGCTTCTCATCTTTCTGAGGCTAAATCCCTCTGCTCTGACCAAAGCAGCAACTGCAACACTCTGAGAAAGCTCAATGAATAAATAACCCAGTAAATGCAGCCTTTTTTCTCCATTTACATGTTGCATCTAAATAACACAGACTTGTTATTTTCCCGTTCTTTTCTTCTCATCCTTGGAGGTTTGTATCCTATTTGTTTAATTTTTATCCCTGTGTTTTGGTTGTGCTCTCCCTTTGAATTGTTGTCATAAAATGTTTTTCTTGGAACCAGCTTTACTTGCTGATTAGATAGGCAGTTTTAACTGCCTATTTAATCTTATTTTATAGCTGTTACCCCAGGTAACAAAGAAAGAAAATAAGATTAAATAACAATGGCATTAAAAACACACAAAACTACAACCAGCTAATTCTATCTCATCATTATTATCATAATTATCATTAGCCAGGCTATTATCATTTGTAGACAGCTTAAAAGTATCATGTTAACATGCGCCATTAATTGAAGGGGGCCTATTATGCTTTCTTCAGCGAGTTAAGGTATATCTATAGGCTATACAAAGCAAGTTCTTTACATTTTTGCACAAAATCATTCTCAAATAATTGGATTTCTGTCTGGTCAGTTCTGCCTATCTTGAGCTCCTTTAGGAATGACTTGTTCAAGGGCTCGTCTTACTTTATTAGGCTTTAAAACCAGAAAACCAGCTCTCTATATATTATTATTACATATATATGTAATAACATATATATTATTATATATAATAGTAGTATATTATTATTATATATATATATATATATATATACTATATGATAGTATGTATTATATAGTATATATATATTATACTATACTATTATTATAATAGTATAATAATAATATTATACTGTTATTATATATATTCTCTAAATTAGAACCTGGAGCGCCGCCCTGCTGGCAGACAGAACCAGAAACGAGATGACGGCGGAGGAGAAGAGGCGCTCACCAGAAGGAGCTGGCCAACAACCTGAACGAGGAGGCCAAGCGGCACCTGACGGAGCAGAAAGGAGAGCAAAACACCCAGAAAGACAGAAAATCCAACGTGTCGTACAAGAGCATCTCTCAGATGCCCAAAGAAAAGTAAATCAGGGAAATGAAGATTCACATCGACAAGAAATACGAGACGGTTTCGGCATCACCACGCCATTTCACATCGCAACCATTAAGAACATTAGCATGAACTTAGGGGAAGATGTTTCCCACCTGTTGGAAATATCTATTTTTGCCACAATTATTGGCTATGAACTATTTTTGCCACAACATATTTACAAGATCTGGCATTTTATGGTTTACACCTGTGAAAATCTTTTCAGAATTGCTTTTCTTAGTGACCCTGAGAGATTGCATTCTCTCTTTATTTTGATGCTGCAAAATTGAAACCATTTTGAAGATTGGGTTGTGACTTCAAATCAAAGACAACATATGTATAAATTGTAAATTGTAGGGTACAAAACACTTGAAAAAGTATGTACTGAAAAAAATTACACTTTAAATGCAACATAGATGTTTAAAAAAATATTGCTATGTGACAATAAACATTACATTTTCAACTCCCATTACTTATATGACAATGTTAAAACATCTGATTTTATTGATTTAGTATACCTTGTGGTTGTTGGTTTTAAGGGTTATTTAAGTTTTACGGCCGGCAAACATTTTTGAGATGGTCATTCTCAGTCTTTTAAATGGGTCTTGTTAACAAGCAGCCAGAGTAATTTGTTTGCTTATGCAGTTCATCAGATATTATTTATGATCATTGATGCATTACTATAAATTTAAAATATGATTTGATTCTTTTTCAGCTCAATAGTCTTTCCTTTGTGGTTTTTTGCATATTTTTTCTAGCAAAAATATTAGTTGACAAACCATCAGACACCATGAGTAGATGTTAATCATAAAACCCTTCCACGTAGGCGTAAATTTTAAATAACAGTAGACCTATTTGGGAAGAGAAATAAACTGCAAGTGATTCTTTCTCCCCAGGTTTTTATTTTCAAGGTGACTTTTAAGACTTCGGGCCCTGTGGTACTTCTGCTTTCTGTTTTAAAGTCAAAAGCCACTACACCTGCCTGGTGCATCACTCTCAAATAAACCTAATGCATTATGGGGAACCACCGCAAAGCTGCTGCTCATTCCTCAACTGTTCTCCACTTGCTTCATCTCATGACGGCTGGGGGAAGTGACAGAGAAACAGAACACGAAAACTGCCACTTCACATAAAGCTATGGGTTCAACAAAACAGTTCTAGAAATAAAGACATGCAGAAAATATGAAAAGATAAATATTTTATCACATGCCGTTTAATTTCACTTTTCCCAACCAAACTTTCAAAAGAAATGCTCTTTATATTATTGTCCATTTTAGTATTCACAGGTTGATTGTTTTTTTTCTCATAGCATCAGAAGCTCTTCGAAGGCCCTCCCGGTGCAGCACGTCTTTGACTGACCATACATTAAATATTAATCTGCTTGAAAGAAATCTGCTGCTTAGAAAGAAATTGGGAATGTGTTTATCTTTTAAACCAACAACATAACTCTAATCCATGACCCATAAACCATTAGGAAAGCTACCTTGTTTACCTACGCAGAAAATACACTAACAGTTTCAACAGTGTGCACTTTAAAATTCAGAAAAGTTCAAATGATCAATAGCTCAGGGCTCCAAATGATGAATAACACAACAGCTGAATCTGCTTTCAATCTTGCTTAGTTTTGGAGAGTAAACAGAGGATGGCACCGCCCAATACAACCCCCCAAAAAACTGTGAAAAACAGGAATTGCAGGTCAAATATTTTTACAGATTTTGCCAAATTATATTTTTACATATGAAAATACAGAAAAGCCTCATTATTTGTAATAATTGAATACAAATATTTTTTTGTATCATGATATGCTATCATGATAAAAATCATATCAATCATTTCATGATTATGATAGAATAATATCATGATGAAGAACTTGAGACTCAGTTCTTGAGACTTTTTTCAGGTCTCAAGAACTGAAAAAAGAAATTCAAGCAGAGCAACACAGTATAACTCAAGCGGGGCAGAGGTTTTGGATATAAAACTAGTCGGGAAGTCCCTAAGGACCACCAATAAATGACTTGACCAAGTCATCAATTATGTCTAGAAGCCTACAGAGAAATGCCCTGCAAGCTGACAGACTGAGAAAAACTTGACTTTTGCAGAAAACATACCTTCAAGCCTGGTGTACTGTATGTAAGTATCGTACGCTATGGACAGCCTGCAGAACAATTAAGCATACTGGAAATATATTCTTTAATCAGATGAAATAAAACAACTCTTTGTTCACAGAGACCTTGCTTATATGGAGAAAGAAGGGCAAAGCCTTTAAAAAAAAAAGACATGTCAGAGAGTTGAAAACAAATAGTATGCTCTTATCCCAAAAAAAAACGATACACAATAGCCACTCCGGTCCCTAGATTTTGTGGAATTACTTCATTTCTGAATGTAAAACTGTAGTTATGTAGCCACCCAAAATAAACATTGGAGGATTAAGCAAGACAAATTAACCAAAAGATATGTAAAAAAGATCTACTAGATTATAGTAGATCCTGTTTTTAATTAACTAATGACTTTGGCATTATGTCTTTTTTATATTTGTTTATGGAAACATCTTGATGGACACAGTCATATGATAGTTCATATTATATCATAATCCTAGCTATAAAAAATGTTTTCTTCCGATTCTTGTCACTGTCCGCCTACTATGTTCACTGCTTTGTGTCCCTTTGCTGTATTTGTACTGATGTTCACCAATAGTGTGACTTCTCTTGATCCCTTTTTCACAGATGCAATCCTACCTATTATTCTGACTACATTTGAAAGTATCAATACCATGTGTAAATTACCCCACAGGTGCTTTTCTGCAAATGAAATCATGCGGGGTCAAACCTATTACCTTGTTTTTAACACAGCATGAGTGAACTGACGCCTTGACTTTAATGGATGCAAACACAGTAGATTAGTTTGGCTTTGGATCAGTTGTTCAGGGGAATCTGGTAGACCTTATGATTTTCTTTTCAGATTAAAAAATATACTTGGCTAAAATTGATTTAAATTCTTTTCACTTACCCAACTTGCTGCCTTTTCCAATTTGTGCCAACTGAGTCCTGTGATGAATTATATGATTTATTTTTGCCTGTTAACAACATTATAATGAAGGAACTAAAAAAAAATTCTGAAGAAATTTAAAAGAGGCCTGTCAAAGTGTGCCTATCGGTTGGAACCCAGCTTTCTGATGCTAAAAATTTTGCATCAATGATAATGTAAGCCAAAATGTACTCAATAGCATGTGGAGAGTCAGCAGCATGCTGAGTAATATGGACTTACTCCATTCAGTAAGTTAAATTAGAGTTTAAGCTAAAATGCTAATGTTAGCCTAAATGCTGGCATGTGGGGTATCACTAGCATGTTGTCTTACATGGACTTCCTCCATTCAGTGTGCTAAACATGGCTAATAAATAAAAAAGATAGCTAAAAAGCTTATTTTAGGGAAAAGGATATTGCTAGAGGGGCAGTGCACTGCTAATGTTTGTGCTAATTTTAATGCACTGCCTTCTGATTTTTGCTTTTGCCAAAGTAAAAATCAAATGTTCACTTCGTGGCATTTCGATACCAGAAAATGTGCTCATGTCGTAGCAATAGATGAAAAACAAATATTATTGTTCAAAAAACATAAGATTTCTTCAGCTCTTTTGAAATACTTATCTTGTAAAACTTACTAGTTAACAAGAATTGTGCATATGGTGAATTTGGCAGAAAAGTGAAAATGTTTTTTGTTTTGTTTTTTATGTCATTGATGGTAAATATATTATAAAACAGACATTAAACACAAAAGTAAATATCTGATTTATACTTCGTGGCAGTTCGATACCAAAGAACAACAACAAAAAAGCAAGTAATAACAAATAATATTATTGTTTATGAAACATAAACTCTTTTGAAATACTGCTGATCTGCACAAGAAATTTACAGTTGGTAAATTTTGCAAAAGTAAAAATCAGATGCTTACTTTGTGGCACTTCTTACCAGACAACTTGCTCATCTCTTAGCAACAGACTAACAACAAATGTTGTTATTGTTCAAAAAACATAAGATTTCTTCCGTTCTTTTGAAATACTACTTATCTTGTGTAACTTACTATTTAACAAGAATTGTGCATATGGTGAATTTGGCAGAAAAATGAAAAAGATTTTTTTCTGTCATTGATGGTAAATGTATTATAAAATAGACATTCAACACAAGAGTAAACATCTGATTTGTACTTCCTGGCAGTTCGTTACCAGAAAAAAAAAATCTCTAATCTCTTAACACTAGATTAATAACAAGTAATATTATTGTTTATAAAACATAAGCTCTTTTGAAGCTCCTTTGAAATACTGCTTATCTGCTTAGACACAAGAAATTTACTGTTGGTAAATTTTGCAAAAGTAAAATTCACATGTTTACTTTGTGGCACTTAGTTACCAGAAAACACGCTCATCTCTTAGCAACAGATTAACAACAAATATTGTTATTGTTCAAAAAACCTAGGATTTTTCTGCTCTTTTGAAATACTTACTACTTCACAAGAATTTTGCATTTGGTGAATTTGGCAGAAAAGTGTTGGTGGCAGTTCGTTGCCAGAAAAAACCTTCACATCTCTTAACACCAAATTCATTACAAGTAAGTCTAGAAAATTTCTTACGAAATTAAAACGGGGCCTGCCAAAAGTTCCCTGTCGGTTAGGCCCAAATAAGGGTTCTGATGCTAAAAATTAACAACAATGCTAAACTTAGCTAACTTGTACTCAATGCTGTTTGGAGGATTACAACCATGTTAAAAAAACATGGACTTATTCCATTTAGTATGCTAAAATTTGTGTATAATTTAAATTAGCCAAAATGCTTTTGTTAGCCTAAATTCTGTCATGTGGGGTATAACTAGCATGTTGTCTTACTTTGACTTGCTCTGTTCAGTTTACTAAACATAGTTAATAAAAAAAAATAGCTAAAATGGTTATTATAGGGAAAAAGCTAATGAGGGAAAAGGCATTTCAACGCTCTCCCATGCATTGCTATGGCAGGCCCCAATTAAAGCTTTATGTAGTTTGACTAGAAGTAGGTTTTTAACATTAATTAAGCGAATCAATCTCCAGCATTTACAAGGTGTGAAACCAAGTTGCCTAGCCACTAATGTTTCAGTAAAAAACCCTGAAGTGACAGAGCAAATTTTTTTTAAATATGAATCATTGACAGTGAAAGCATGGAGCAGAGTACGTTGAACATGATCACTGGTGCTATTAATTTCCACGGAGAGACAGAGGGGCTATAGCACCATAACTTACTAACTCAGATGCAAGTTTTGCAAAAGATGACAGATGCGTTTTTGCAGGAATTGATCTTCAGACATTGTCCAGCCATGCACAGGGAAGACAGTGATGAAGAAATAGTGAGACAATCAATCAATCAATCAATTAATCAAGGTTTGTTACATAGCACATCTAAAACTATTTTTCACTAAAGGCTTTTACAAAGAGGGAACTATAAAACTAGTAAAGTACAATACAAAGTCATGGAAATTGAATAAGATAAACAAATAAAATAATAGGAAAATTAAGATCCCCTGCTCAGCCAGTTTTAAAGTAAGAAAAAATGGCAGGCTGTTCCACAGTTGGGGCACCTACAATAGGAATGCTCTGTTACCTGTGGCTTTAGGATTGTTTAACAGTAGCTCTTTTATCACATTTTTAAAATTTGTGTTTTATTTGATAGAACAACAACAAAGTAGTGTACAATTAGGAAGTGGCAAATAATATTGGAAATGAATGGCATGCATCACTCTTTACTCTGACATTACAAGATAAAATCTCCTTGTGGTTATATCACATCTTCTCTGTCCTTCTTGACATGGGATTAATTTCAACCCAGTTGCAGTTTGACAGCATCATCTAGATTACTCCACATTGTTGGATGTTTGAATGTCAACATCCACATTTACCTGAGTTGCATGAATACTTTATTACTCTGCAGATGGTCTGAGGCCCACACAGATACCTTCATGTCTCTCATATATGTACACTTGCTTACTCATGCTGCCTTAATGTGCTTTACCAACTCAATGAACATAACTTTGCACATCACTAATGAGTTCATTAGCCACTTGTCTCATTAGTTAATAGCTTGTCACAACAGACAGCCTTTGGATAGGTCACCAAGTTAACATCCCCTGGACTATGCTTAGGAAGACAGTCTGTATCTCTGAGAAAATATATAGAATAATATAGGAGTGAGCTGGCGACATGGCTGGGATGTACGCTGCCTCTCGCCCAATAACTACTGGAGATAGGCACCACCTCACCTGGTGGTGACCCTACACAGACAAGCTGATTGATTGATTGATTGATTGATTGATTGATTGATTGATTGATTGATTGATTGATTGATTGATGGACGGATGGCAAAAAAAGTTGTCGCTCGTAACGTTTTTCTGACTTATTGGCGATTAGAGCGCTGGTGAGGTCGATTAAGGGTTCACTTCCTAAAATAAAAAAAAATATTTTGCCAGTTTATGCTGTCCACATATTTAATAGAGTTTACAAGTAGGTCATTGTGAAATTGTTTCTTCAGACACATACTGAATAATACTTGCATGTTGCTTTAAGCTGGTAGGTTTGACTAAATTTTATTTTAAAGTCAGACAGTAGCAAATGAGGTGAGTTGGACTGAACCTATTCAGAGGTGAAAGAAAGTGGGACATGATTTTTTCTGTTAAGAAATCTTTTATGAATGTTTTTGTTCCAATACACATTAAAATAATTTGCACCGCCTTTCTTATGTCACATTTGAAATAATCAAAGAATGAGAGGAAACAGTTTTCTAGTTCATTTAATGCAATTCATGTTAAGGTTCTCTTCCTAAAATGTATCAAAGCATATTATTTTATTAGAAAATGTGTGTATGTAGTAAAGCTCTTCCATAATTGTAGTGTTGATTTTATCACAGAAGAGAAATCTGCATGCATCCTGCTTAGCCTTCATTATGACAGGCAAATTACTTCTGGAGCACTTCTGTGGGATTAAGTAGTCCAAATATTTATACATGCAAGGTGCAGTAATTTGAATTAGTTTGGTTTTCTTGGGTATGTATTCAAATCACATTTAGAAACACATAACCAGAATGTCTGTGTATTTTAGCAGCTGTTAAGATTGCGTGCGTTATAGGAAACGGGACTAATGCTTCTGATTTGATATAAACTTACAAAACAATAAATGGAGAGATGTCCTTTTTCTGCATAAATATGTTTTAAACCAATAAAAACCTCATGGTATAATCAGAAATAAATTGTATGTCTTGAATCACAAAGGAACAGTTTCAATTTGCAGGTTTATAAGGTTATTTTGTGTTTTGATTTCTGGTTTATTTATTAGGCTGAACCTCCTGTTTTACTATTCTGCTCTTTAATAGAATTCTTCTTAAGTTACGTTTCTCATTAAGAAAAAAGATAAAATAGCCACTCATTCTTCTAGACATTGTGACCATCAGAGGCATTTTTCATGACGACTTGATCAGGGGCTTCCTGGTAGTCCTCTTGATCATAGTGACCTCTTGTGGAGAAACTTTTGCAAGTACAGTATATTGACAACCTTTTGGACATTAACATGCTTTTCTTTAATGAACGTCTCCAAAAAAGAAACTCTTAGGCAACAGGGACTTTGTGATTGTAGTTAGTGATAACTAATATTGAAGAGAAACAGGAAATCAAAACACTTGTGTTCTGGTTAAGATAATATTTTTACTTTTTTTATCTACAGTTTGATTAAAACTGAACAAGCATAGCTACTACGATGACCATGCTTTCGCTCATGACATTCCTAAATGTGAAGCAGAACAATGCATTTCAGGAGCTAAAGGTTTGATGGTGTAGTTATAACACAGAGAGTATAACAAAAGCAAAAAGCATCTATACATACTGTACCTCCCTGGTGCAGTGAAGAAAAACAACATTTCTCTCATATCTTGTATCAGTTTGCATGCTCTTTCTCAGAAATATTACATTAAAAAAACTGTTATTTGGATCCAAAACGTTTTGGTCCTATGTGAAAAAGTGCCACCTGAAACTAATGACCAGTTGAATACATAGTCATGACTCTTTTGTTTCACTGTGGAGGAATTTTTGCCAACTCTTTGCAGAATTGTTTGAGAGGTTTTCGGAGTGAAAATCATGTCACCATATTAAAATGAAGTCCAGAATGTGACTGGAGCACTACAAAACATTTTTTAACCAGTCAGAGGTGGAGTTCCAGCTGTGCTTTCAGTCATTGCTGAGCTGCATGAGGAAAATGTCAAGTGAAAACATTGTCATGTTCTGACTTTTGAGTTTTGTATTCCCAAATTTAATAATGTTGCTTTACTCTGTTGCTCAGGTGTGAAGACAGGTAATTTTCCACATGAGCTTTAGACCATGAACTCTGGAAGATGAAAGAATTTCTACGTTTAAGCTGCCTACAGTTTCTGCATGTTGAATAAATTTGCATAAATTAGTACCATACGTTGAAACCCCTCACTAGAAATAAACATGAACTTTCACCTATTACATATGCATTAATGGAGTTCAGTTTCCCCCAAATGTAAAGTCAGACATGTAAAAAGACATGCTACCTATAACACCTGCTGATGTTTTCACTGTTTCACTTTGCAGAGATTATTATTGTCTCTCGCTTATTCTAAGCACTGTGAAGATGTAAGCTGTGTGGTGAAATTATTAACTAAAATAAACAATAAACCAAACTTGATATATATCCTTTGCATAAAAGTTAATAAATTATTAGATTTTATTGACAATCTGTAGTAATGATCATAGGAAAAACATTTTTATTAATGGTCTTGACAAGTTAACAATTGAATGGTTTGGTTGCCAGGTGTAGTCTCTACAAATACCCCTCAATACATTAGAAAAGTTGATTCATTTCTGTCTCGTATTTAGTGAAACACATAGATAGGTTCATGATTCACAAAACCTATTTCAAGCTGTATTTCTGTGAATTTTAATTAAGCTCTACAGCTAATGATAAACCAAAAGAATATATTTCAGATCATTTTAACAAAATAAAGGAAACGAACAAAGAGAAGATATTTGGTACAGAAATGTTATGTTATGACCTAAATATCTTTTCTAAAAAAGACAACTAAATTGATGGTTCTCCAGCAGACTTATTGATAACCTTTACAAGGAAACTAAGCCACAAATGGTTATTGCAAAAGATGCATATGATTGCTATATTCAATCACATTTATGGAAAGTTGAGTGGAAGAAAAAAGTATGGTAGAAAAGGTATATGAGCAACAGGAAGAACTACTGGTACATCATTTGAATGGTTGAGAGTCAGAGTTTGGAGACTTACAAGCCATTGACTGCATTTGGAGTGAGAACTTCAAGACCAAATACACACGGACATGTCCAAGACATGGCTTCCAACTGTTGCATCATTACTTTAAGCCTCTCTTGAACCAGAAACATCAGAAGCTTCTTACCTGGACTAAGAAGAAAAAGAGCAGATTTTTAGTCAGTCTTCTGACATTTTATTTTCAGGCAAAAGTAAAGAATAAAGTTTGACAAAGAGGACTGCATAGTAACTTAACATCAACACATTTTGTGGTACGTTGTGCAATGGGAAATCGTACAAGCATGCAATAACATCTTGTTAACCGTTATCAAGTTTCACTAATAAGATTGATGTGTCCCAGTAAAGGTGTTACGTGTAAATATAAAACATTTAGTTTGGCAAAACCGTCTTTTGAGTAGCTCCAAGAAGACCCTGTTGGACACTAAGTCTGATAGATTTATTGCAGCACTGGGCTTTTCCCCCATTTGACAAGCACTAAATTGTAGTCCAGTTGATATACCTCAGATATCTGTGTTTGTTTGGTTTCAGAAGCAAATGTAGGATGAGATCAACCACCTAAATAAATCCAATTTTGTTACATGATCTCTTCAAGTGAGGTGACCTCATTTGTTAAAAAAGAGATAACTCCATTTATAGAGTTCAGGGAAAGCGATGCGTTGCCCTGCTGTCCTTCCATACCGCCAAACTCACAATGCAGAGGCCAGAGAAATGCAGCTGTCCCATTGTAGATATGTCATGCATACAGAAACATACCACGTACGTTGTGGCTCCAGTCATTCAGACAGTAAGAAAAGACAAATGAAAGACAAAAGAATAAAAAGTTGAAAGAGGGTTTTACAAACCCATATTTGTCCTCCTAACCTATGTCCAGGCAGCATTCTTAAACAGTTCGAAGAGATGAGTCACTTCATGCACATTACTTTCTTTGTGACATGAGGGTGACCCAAGTTAATGATTTACACACAATTCTTCCCATCAGACCCTGACAAGTCCTCTTGCACACCAGCTGCATACCATAACTTAGATGGCTCACATTGTGAGCTCATGAGGTAAGAGAGCAACTTGGTTAAGTATACTACATGTGTGCAAAAAAATCTAGCCTAGTTGAAAGCACAGGTGGTGATTAGTGCTGTTTATGTACCTAACGGGGAGTGCTGATAAAGACGTAGTTGACAAGTACTTTTGTTCTTTTTCTGGAAGGCTAATTAATTACTGTGTCCTTTTTTAGTATTTATTTTATGTATTTATTTTTTAAGCACATTCACACTTAAAAGACCTGATCATATAGTGTAATAATAAAATCATTAAGTAATTTTTACAGACAAACCTGCGTACACAGTCAAAATATTTTTATTACCACCATACAATAAAAACTATGAAAATCTGGAATTACATCTACAACCATCATATAAAATTTCACTGAATGCTACCAAAAAGCAATATCATGTATCAATACAAAAGTGTGCAGGGCGTCATGCTGGAGATTTAAACCACAGAGAAATATAGGTCTCTCGTGGCACCTATTCCTTCTGTCATGTCATAATCATTCCTTTGCCACATTTAGAAAAGATCCCTCATGGTTACCTAATGCACCTTGTGACACCCTGACAAGGTTATCCACAACCCATGCATCACACAAATGTGATGCTAAGCATTTTGAAGGAGGTTATCTGTATGTTTTTCAAATGCCTCGTCATCTTGGTGTGATTGATATCCTGAGTGAATCTACAGATGGGATTGCAATGAGAAGCCACCAGAGACCAGATGCGCTGAGTATGCTTGAATTAAACACAGAATTGGTGGATTTTTACTTCTATTAAAAGCATAACCACAGAGGTTCGTAGCTGATTCCAGACAATTTTGACAGTTAACTTTAGGAAGAGTAGGAGAATCTGAGTTTTGGAGTTGCTCCAATGACCAAAGATAACTTCCAAAACTGCAGCGTCTACATCTTCTGAGAGCTAAATGTGAACTAAATGAGGGCCTTTGCTTCATTCTCGTACGGATGGCCGAGTTGCACCTCCCTGTGACCCTTGCATGCTTCATGAGATGGACCATAAAAATAATCGCTTTGCTAATAAATTCAGCTTGACAGGCACAGCCATTTCAAAGAGTATATGTTTTCACTGCAGTCCCGCTGCATGAGGCATGCCCAATCAAATATATACTCACCATCAACAACAATTTTCCCATAAAGTGCATCATGCTAGACGTGCCACAATAAAAGCCTTATTGTTCAGCCTGGTGAAGAAAATTACCAACATTTAAGAAAAAAGATGGATGGTCAAATGGTGGCTCTTTGCTGAGGTGTTGAAAGATGAGTTAGTAGTGAATTGTGGTAGAGGTGGTGTCATTGCAGATGCCTGCTCCCACTGATGCTTTTGAAAAGTGACATCAACATCAACTGTGAAATTTGCTCATTGATGACCGGGGAGGGTAACCCGGTATATAAGGGAGAGACGCCTCACTCACATGAAAGGGTGATCAACAAGTTTGACTTCTTCACCCTGATCGAAACGGGCCTGGTACTGATAAAGCTGCCAAACATTTACTTCATGAGGACAGAGAAGCTGGTAAGAGAGCATTTTAATGTGGATAAATTCTTTAAATATGACTTTGTACGATATGATGCAAAAACATAATGCATTGAATGTTGAGTGGCAAATACTTGTAAAGTTTATTTCATTTGTTTCAGTGATACAAAATGTCTGCATTAAGGTACTTGGAAACGTTGGTTCTGATCCTCTTATTTACACATATCCTTGCAGAGGCAAATCCACTAAGGTAATAAGTCCATTTGTCTTAATTTACTTTTTTTTTAATTCACAACTTTGAAACTAAAAATTATCTATTTCAATATACTAATCCGAACACATTGATGTCTGGGCAGAAATCCCAACTATACTGGAGTAGTTTTGTTTCTGTTTCAGCAGAAAGCGATCCATCAGTGAGGTACAGTTTATGCACAATGTCCAGGAACACAAGCAAGTTGGAGAAAGACAGGACTGGCTTCAAGAAAAGTTGAAGAAAATTATCATTCCTAGCCCTAAGCTGCAATATGAAAGACCAGGAAATCCTAAAAGTCTTCCACCAGAAAATGTTTTCAGGCCAAACACATAAAAGAGCTAAGCCTTTTGGTATGTGTTTGATTATTTCACCAACCAAAGGCTTCATGTTTCAAAGCTTCTTCTATTTTTTTTTTATTTATTTATTTAACACATTTTATTTTTATGCAAACTTCTATTTTTGTATTTTAAATGTAAAAACTTTTTAAGCATTTTAATGTATTTATTTGATTTACTTCACCCACATTTACCAGCAATACAAATACTGTTCAAGCCTTTTGAAAGGGAGGGGACTGTTTAATATTCCCTTATGCACTCACTCATGATGCACTTCAAAACTAATTTTTGTGTATCTTGTAATGTTAAAGGACCAATAGCTTGTTTTACCTATTCTGTTTTTTTTTATGTTATTGCACATAGAAGGAAATGAAGTAAGGTAATATTTTAAGATATTAGAACATTATAATTAGAAATACCTAATGCTATGACAGACCTACGTCAACTTTTGTTGTTATTGACTTTTTCTCACGTTTTGAATTGGATTAATGTATTTTATTTTGGATTTTATGACTGGAATGGATTTATATATTTTTTTATTAATGTGGTGTAGAAATAAGTGATATATCTACTGCTGCACACAACTACATCCATTAAAATGTTTTATGCTTATAAAAGAAAGACTGTGCCTGTATATACTTAACTTTTGAATTTTTTTTAGAATTTCATTCTTGCTGATTTGGTGCATCTCTATTACTTTGAAATTTGATCAACATTTTTTTTGTTAATAATGTGCAATTGGTGTGTCATTTAAATCATAGAGTATGACATATTATACTTACAAACAGGGAAAGGGGCTGTATGACCTACAAAAAGTGAAGCCCATTGAACTTTGTTCTCCTGATGTTTTACCAAACTTATTGTTGAGTACAGCATCTAATTACTGTGGTGGTGTTGTTTAAGATATGCTTTGTGTATGCTCCAAATCAAAAACATAGGGCACACTCACAGAATGGAAGAAAAGGGTGCAAAAAAGTCTTCAAAGCTTGTGATTTGCATTATGGCTGGAAGGAGTTATTCACTTTTTTCTTTGTTATTCCTTTTCTTATCTCTGTGCTATGGAACTTAAATTTCCACAAGACTATCTGAGCTGCAACTATTTTACTGTAGGTCAGATCACTAATAACATCATTTAATCATATTATATTCCTCTTGTTCTTCTTCTTATTATAAACCAGTTATTGTACTCTGTAATACTGAGCTCCTGCTAAACAAACAATATTTTAGTAAGCAATTCACTTTTGACTTATTGTTCTGGTGGATTTATCTATTTATTATTGTGTGTAAAAAAAAAAAAGCACCAAAGAAAGATAATTTATCTCATGTATACAAAACATTTAAAAAAAACTTGTTACTAACTTGCAACAGTAAAATACCAATATACTTTAAGAATTAAAACTTACTTTGTGGACTAAGCTTTATTGCAAATTATACTACATTTTATAATTACTATTTTTTAATCTATACCAGATCTTAAGATTTAGAATAAATCTAAAACAAGTTGCAATTATTTCCTTTTTCTCTAACATAAAAAACATATCCAACGTATCGCGAGATCTGGTAGTTGTTCTTCGCTTTTAATTTCCTTTTAAGGAGACAATTGAAATTCTTGCAATACTTAAAGAAAACAGTAGCTCAGCTCATTCTAAACTAATTTTAATGGTCAACTTTAGCGTATAAATTTATATAGTGAACAAATAAAACCAAACCGCACAAGAGCTAAGATTCGTTGCTTCGTCTACGTCAGCACGTCAAGGCGTCAACCGTTGTCACGTTGTGCGTCACCCCAGTGAGTGTTTTGAAAGCTATGGTTTGCTACGAAGCTACTGGGATTATAGCGGAAACCGAAGCAAGATAGGTGTGTATTTCATTAATTGTGCCTTTTCTTTTGATAATATTAACTCGCGTATGTGAGTAATTTTTATATAAATGTGGTTTCCGTACTGTTAACGAAGAAAAACAGATTCTAACTCTTATTATTGAACGGCTAACAGAGCAAGCTAATGTTAGCAAGCTAAGTATGCTAAGTATTTAGCCCAATCGTGGGCTGACTCAGCCAACAGAAGTGTTAACTACGTTTTATTCTCAGTGGTTCAATTTGTATGTCGGTTAAGCACGCAAGGCCACTAGGTTTGTCTTGGATAAAACATGTAGTCGTTTAAAATAAATTCCGTAAGGTAGTTTAGGGTTTTCCAGAGGCTGACACTGATAGGGGGAGTGAACTGACTTGTTGATTTTTACCCTTTACGGCTGAACAGATAATGAACGGTGAAAGATCCAGACCAGACTCTCCCCTGTTCGGGTGATGGCAGCACGTCTGCAGTCATATGACAGTAACTCTAGTGACACGGAAAACTGGGAACGCATAACACCGAACCGACCTCGCAAACTCTGCAAGCATTCGAGGTGAGCCCAATTTGAAAATCTGCGGCATCTTCTAAAACTGTAAAAAATTATATACATATATAGACTAAGCTGCTTCTGAGTTTCAGAGTTTATTCTGAAATTTAATTTTGTCACGCATCTCAAATATTATTAGGAAAAAAATATATAGTTAAGGTTTATATAGATATTTATTCTCTTTACCTTCTTAATTCCAACTCATTAATAACAATTCTGTTTCATTCAATGTGAAAAGAAATGTTTTAGAGTGTTGATGTTTAGGTAGGAGTGTCCTCCTCAGTATTTTAGAGATTGCATAATGTTTACTGAAGTCATTCCTCCATGCAACTTTAGGGAACAGGGATGTTCAGTATTTTAAGTCTTTTACCTAATGTGATGTGATTGTGGAGGCACAGAAAATTATAAACAATACAACACTTGTTCTAAATACAAAGATGTATTTTTTAGCATTCAAAACAGATTTAGGATTTTCAGCTTCACAAACTAAAATGGTACATAAATTAATTCATTTCTTCAGGAATGATAATATTAAATAATTGGAAGTAAGCTGTCTGTTTTCTTTAGTTGTAGCATTTTTCTTAAATTTTTTTCATTACGTTGTGCTTAAATGTCATCTTGATTCAATTTTATAATACATTTTTTAACTCTAAGCAAATTTCACTACAAGATAATAAGGTACATTGCCCTATTTTGTTTTTGTATTTATTTTGTTTATGTCTCATACCTGTAGTCTAACCTGGTGACTGTCAGTGGGTTTGAATAACTAAAACGATTATTATTCAGATGTACTCATGCCACTGTTTTTGTTGGTTTACACTAATAATCTTTTTGAGTAGCTTACATTTAGTTTATGTTAATTACTTATGTGTGACCAAACAGCTTTATCATGAGTCAGATAAGGAAGTAGATGTGAGAGGAAAAGTACGGTGTGGCCTTTTTAGTTTTTCTTTTTTTGTTTTTGTCCCTTTGTAATTTGAACATTTTAGAATGTGGTTAGTCCAGTTGTACGAGTGTTCTACTTAATGCCTCTTGTAAAATCCTATTGGTGCAAACATACAATGCAAATACTAAAAGAATGATTTACAACCTCTTAAAAGTGGATGTGTTAAAAATCTCAGAATTTTCTGTTTTGAGTGACTGTGTCAGTGTGGAGCTGCCCCTTTTGCCATGTCACCTTTTTTTGTTTTGTCTTGTATCTGATGTTTTCAGGCATTAAATAGAGCCATTTAGCATAGGAAGTTTCATATCAATCATTCGTTAAGTTGTGCCCACCAGGGAACATTTTGTACATGATGTGATTGACAACCAATAATTTTAAGTGAATTTCTATAATGTGCTTCACTGTAGAAAAATATATATATATATATATTTTTTTTTTTTTTTGCCGTTGCTATGGGTAAAAATCTGGCATAATTTACATAAGTAAATTTATCCAAAATAAATGGAAATTGGTGTAATGAAAATATATATATAAAAAACTATATACTTTTTCATTTTATGTGATCTTTAAAACATGTCATGACTATCTTGATAATTCATGAAAATACTTAACCAAAAAATAAATAAACGGATACTCAAAGCGTAGGTACATAGAGTTGGAGACGCTGTAGTCGTTGAACAAAATAGGACAAAATAGTAATTCATGGAGCCAAAATAGCAAGCGGTGTGTTAAACTAGAGCAATCGCATTGTTGTAACTTTAATGGAAATGTTTTGGCCTTGAGGAAAATAAGGAAGGAAAATTACATATGGCTTTCTCTTGAAAAGCAGCAGTCAGGCCAGAGCTTCTCGAGTGGAGGCAGAACAGAGGAACATGAGCTTGCATGGTGCCAGTGGGGGTTGCGACCGCTCACGTGACCGTCGTCGTTCCAGCGATCGCTCTAGGGACTCCTCACATGAGAGGGAAGGGCAACTAACCCCCTGCATTCGAAACATCACCTCACCCACCCGCCAACACAACAGTGGTGAGTATAGAGCCTGTGTATAAGTCATGGAATGGTTCTCCAGCTCCTGTCAGTCACTATTGAGAACAGCTGACTGAAACCCAATGCTCACTTGTGTTTTATACTATTGTAAATCCAACAAATAATGCTTTTTTCTTTATTAAGAAAGGTATTTTAACCTGGATGCTTACAGTATAACTTATGCCTCAAATTAAAATTTAATTGAGAAACTGTTCCTTTTATGTGAAGATCGAGATGGTCCTTCATCAAGGCCCAGTAGCCCCAGGCCTCAGAGAGTCTCACCCAGTGGTTCCAGCAGCAGCGGAGTTGTGAGCAGTCGCAACAGTAGCTTGTCCAGTTCTGACGGCACCTTCAAAAGTTTGGGAGCCGGAGAAATGGTTTTCGTCTATGACAATCCTAAGGAGGGAGGCGCAAATGCCCCCGTTGGAAACCGAAACATGAGAACCTCAGAGAGAGTCACTCTGATTGTCGACAACACACGCTTTGTAGTAGACCCTTCCATCTTCACTGCACAACCCAACACCATGTTGGGCAGGTACAGCGCACTAATTCTCATTGTCTGGTGTAGTTTTTAATTAAGCATCAGATGTTCTTCCTGCTGGATTGAGAATATAAACCTGAGCTTCTTTGTTGCAGGATGTTTGGCTCTGGAAGGGAACATAACTTTACAAGGCCCAACGAGAAGGGAGAGTACGAGGTGGCCGAGGGCATCAGCTCAACAGTTTTCCGAGCAATTTTGGTTAGTTGCCATCTAATATTTTCTCTATTTATTTAAGAACTTGTAGACTGAAATGTATACATAATACAGCACATGTGTGCTTTTAATTACTTCTGAAGCTAAAACAAATCTCCTTTAAAGTGAACTCATATTTTCATTAGAAAGGGGTTAATAACAGGACTGTGTGGTCAGTTTGTGAAGATAAAGATGAAAAGACTGGATTATTCTGCTCTGAGCTCCAGCTGTGACATCTAATTAGTTTACATAATTTTGTCTCATACTTTATTAATTATTAACTTTAAAATGTTCTTTTGTGTGTAACTGAATGTTGCCTACAAATAACCCACCTGGTAACAGGTAAGCATTTTAACATACAGTAAGAGTTTTCATTTGTGAATCTCTGAGGTGTAAAATACACAACCAAAGGCATAAAGTGTTTCCAGGTTACTTATGTCACCTTAATTAAAGCTTTTGGTTTACGTATGTATATTTTATGAGTTAGTGGCTCCACAATGTTTGAAATGATTGTCTTCTTTGTGATTTTTATAACAGGATTACTACAAATCTGGGATAATCCGTTGTCCAGATGGAATCTCCATCCCTGAGTTGCGGGAGGCATGTGACTATCTATGCATCTCCTTCGACTATAGCACCATCAAATGCAGAGACCTTAGTGAGTTCCCAATGTTGAGGTTTTTACAGTCGCACATTAAGGCATGCAGCTTCAGAACAGCAGTGTTACTTATACTCTTTGTCACATGTTCATAGCACATTGTAAAAAGAGGAAAAAAAACAAATTTCATCGGTCCGAGGGTGCTGTTCCAGATTTCTGTGGATTGATCTAATTTGGACTCAAACTCGAGAAGCAAAGTATTTTCAGAAAATTTTAGCATGACTTTTGTTTTTGATGCAGTAGCTAGAAGAAGGCGGTTAAATCCTTGGTGCCTTCAGTGTCTGAAAGCTCCTTTTGTTCAGCACTGCTGAACATTGTAGATTAGTACTGTTGACAGCTGCTGCAGAAATTCTGCTAATTGTTTTGACTTGTTTTGGATAGGCTTACTTCTATTATCGTCTATTTAAACACAGCTCGTCAGTACCGATTCAACTTTCAGGACACAACTGCTGTTTTCATGCACTGTAAAAAAATACATTTAGGTCAAGAATTTATTAAACTTGAAAGAAATTAGGAAAAAAAGTGTTTTGAGATTTCTAATACCTGTATGTAAAAGCAGGAAATTAAATAATGTTTGTATGTTTCCTTAACACTCTTTTCTCTGTTTATGTCGTTTTAAAGTTATTTAGGTTTGAAAAAACACATTTGAAACATGTACATAATTCCATACTTAGACAAATTTGCTGTTATTTTCCCTCAATGATAATATCTATTGGTAGTGAAAGTAAACTTTTGGCCATAAGATTTTTTGTCACTTTTTTCTTAAACCTTTTCTAAAACAGGGTGGCCAAATGGCCTGTTTGAATGATCTGTGCACGTTTACTGTTTCAGTGACCTTACTGAAGTAGATCACATTTAATTTTGAATTTGTCCCTTTTTCCAGGTGCCCTGATGCATGAGCTGTCCAATGATGGCGCTCGACATCAGTTTGAATTTTACCTCGAGGAAATGGTTCTGCCCTTAATGGTGGCCAGTGCTCAGAGTGGAGAGAGGGAATGTCACATTGTAGTTCTGACAGATGATGATGTGGTGGACTGGGATGAAGAGTATCCACCACAAATGGGCGAGGAGTATTCACAGAGTAAGTTCCTGCCTGCTTCTGCAGAAAATGGACACTGATGAGGTTTTGCATTTTGTGTACACAGCAGAAATGTGATAAATTTAATTTAATAACATTTTATTTGTTCTCATTGCAGTTATTTACAGCACAAAACTGTACAGATTTTTCAAGTATATCGAGAACCGAGACGTTGCCAAATCAGTTTTAAAGGAGAGGGGGCTAAAGAAAATAAGGCTGGGTATTGAAGGTATGCTGAACTTTCCAGGAAAAATGTGTTCTGTGTTTTTCCAAGTAAGGAGTGAGGCTCTCATGAAATGTTTGCAGACTGTTTTAGAAGAATTTGGCTTTATGATTTAAAAAGTACACTGAATGTTTGACTTGGAGGCTTTTTTCTTTTACTAGAAAAATTAGGATTCGGATTTTGGTTGCTTAGTTGTTTTAATGAGTCATAGTTTAATTATCTGTTATTTTATGGGATTGAATTAGTGTTTCACTGATGTCAGATTAATTCACTTTAGAAGAGAAGTAAAAGGTAGTCTCAGGGTTTACATGAAAGGTTAGCAGAGATAAACTACGGTTAAACATTTCTTGTGTTTTCAGAATATATTTCCTTTTCTTGTCTTTTCTCATTCTTTCATTTATTCATTCTTTCCTTCCTTATACACTTTCTTTTGGACTTTCGTCCTTGTCTTTTCTTCCACTTTACCTTATTCCTCCCTCCTGTATGTTTTCTTCCTCATAGACTCCCTTTCTCTCCTTCCTTTTTCAGAAAGTTAGATGGAAAAAGAATTTGAAATACGGAATTTTAAATAAAATGTTAAGGAACCCTGTTAAAATAATACAAGAATGTTTTAATCAAGATTGGCAAAACTGAACTAGGAACTGCATATATTCTGTGTCAACAGGTTACCCCACTTATAAGGAGAAAGTGAAGAAGCGCCCAGGGGGTCGGCCTGAGGTGATCTATAACTATGTGCAGAGGCCCTTCATCCGCATGTCCTGGGAAAAGGAAGAGGGCAAAAGCCGACATGTGGACTTTCAGTGTGTAAAGTCCAAGTCCATCACCAACCTGGCTGCAGCAGCTGCAGATATCCCCCAGGACCAGCTGGTTGTGATGCACCCTGGCCCACAGGTGGATGAACTGGACATCCTACCCAATCACCCACCCAGTGGGAATCACTACAGCAACAACTACAGCAACGAGCCTGATCCTGATGCACCTTCACCTGCTGTCTGAGGACTCTGCTCCTCTCTCAATGCCTCTGCCCCTCTCTTACTCCTCTAGTCCTTTTCCCAGCATGCTGCAGCATGGAGCTCCTGGGGCACCATAACCATATTGCCTTGACACCTCCTTTGCAGCCTTAGAGCCTCAAAGAACCAGGAAGACTAGAAAAAGAAACATGAGGAAACTGAGACTGGTACATGAAAGCGTTCACTGTTGTTTTCATTTTTTTACTTGACCAAAGGAATTTATTTTTGTTTGGAAACAAATCTGTAAAACACTTAGTATTAATATTATTATTATTTACATTGTTCTTGTACATTACTTTGATGGGTTTGGCTGAACACTTGTGGTGTCATTGTTTCTTCTCGGTTTTGTTCCACACATAATTTTTGGAGTGACCTCCTCAATGTGGTTTGAAGGGAAGACTTGTGAAAGGAGAAAAATCAATCCAACTGGTCATGGGAAAAAAAATCAGACATAACCATTTAGTGTCATGATCTCCAGCTGAACTCCTCACAGATGTCTTCAAAATCCTAGCCATGGGAATGTATTCATTGGCTGGATTTGATGTGATGTTATTCTCCTGCAGCCAAGATATTCAGCAGAGCACAGGCTGTTGTGGTCAGTTTGTTTGTGCTGAGCTTGAATTTGTTGTTTAAAACTGACATGAAATCATGAAATAAAGGTGAAATATAAACATTCATTATGTATGAGCCATAATTACCAAATGTTTTGCACACTTAAGTGTTTCGTCAGTCCTTCAAAAAGTATAGAAATGTTGACTTTTTGAAGTAGAAATTTTGTTTTCATTTCTTAGCTTCCCTCCTAAACTAAAACTAGAAAAAAATAGCATTTCCTGTGAAAATGCAATGTGAATGCTGTAAGCTAAATATTTTTAGTGAACATTGCAGAAGCATTTTAAGTCAACTGCAGAAGACTTGCAGAAATCTAATAAATGGGCAGAAATAGCAGAATACAGAAAAAGCCTGCTAATAGAAAAACAGAAGAGTGAAAACTTTCAGTCAAAGCAAAGATCCCACCCAAAGAGTATTAGAAATTTGTGAAGAACACTGTTTACAAAGCTGTTTTTAAACTAATTCCTCTTCTATGCTACATTTTTGTATTAATTTTAGTGCTGATAATGGGCGTACCCTGTACTGCATCTGCTAGTAGTTCAAATTGATTTCAGCTACATACTTTCAAAAGAATATTCAGATTTTAACATGCATTTTCTAAGTACTAAATATGTCAGTTTACTCTTATTAAATATCTGTGTTGTTACACCTCTGAAATGTTTTTAGCAGTTTCCCTTGTGATACATCAACGGTTTCACTTAAGCATTTCATTTCTTGAGATATTGTCAATTTATTTTCAATTAAATCTCTCAAAAATAGGTTTAGGGCTTATTGGTTTTTGATAATGTTTTGTGGCTAAAAATGATCACTTATTGGCAGTAAAGCAACAATTACATAAATAACACACCTCGAAAACATATTTGCCTCTCTCCCAGCCCAGCTCTTTGGAGGCGCTCTTTGTCCTGTCGCCTCGGGATGAATGTGGAATCTTTCCGTGCAAGGCAACAAAACCTATGTGTACATGTCGGAAGAATGGCAGGATTTGTCCGCCTCTAATACCTTGCACTTGACCGGCTGGAAAACAGTCTTGAAACCTCAGCTGGGGATGGAAATAGTGAAGTGTTCAAAGCAACAGAGTTACATGTGTTATAAAGGCAATATTTTCAACATATGTAATAACTTGCCTTCAACAGGATGTACTCCCACAACATCACCAATTACAGGTGTTCTTGATACTGTGAAGATATTGACATGTATGTACAAGTGTCAAAATGTGTGAAAAATTCTTACTATTATTTTAATGAATGTTTTTAAACTACCCCAACATACAACGGGGACTCTCCACAGATATGGGGGACATAAGGCCACCCTATGTTCAATTAAGCTTTGTTTATAAAAGAAAATGTGTTCAACGGTTAGGGTTACTTACCACCTTTCCAAAAGCTCTCATAAGATATTTCATGAGTCGCTATAACTTCTTCTCACCACATGTGGGCAGTAGAGAATAACTGATTTATAATAAAAGTCCACATAAAAGTTTCATTTTATCACAGGTTTAAATGTTTAGTGTTTGTTTAATTATACAGTGAGTTATGTATGTTTTAGGGATCTATTTAAGGATTTTATTCTCAATAGTTGTAGACAAAATTTCTATATAAATGGTGTAACACTCAAACAGTTTGTCTTCCCAGGAGTCAGCAGCTTTTCAATCCTAATAGCAATTTTTTTTCTCCAGTTTCTGGTCAAAAATGATCTGGAGCCACAAAAACCTGAAAAAGTACACGACTCCTTGAAAAAAGACAGCATGTACAGTTGTTGTACGCTTTGTGGATAAATTAGGAACCACATTTTTTACGTTTTAGGTTTTGAAGCAAACAAAAACAAAACATTCACTCAAAAGAATGCATTCATTTTTCTTAGTAGAACACTATATTTGGTGAAGACAAGGTGAATGAAATATGTACAACTTGATTATTTTTTAAGTACTTTTTTCTTTTATTTTAGAACATGTCCTAGTTCTATATCATTTTCAGCCAAAGTTATTAAGAACCACTGTGAGAGCCACAGGTTGCAGACTTTCGGTTTAACCTCTTAAGCTGAAGCGAATCCACTCAGACTGCAGCCCACAAGAAGCTTAGCAGCAGTCAGAGCTGGAAATAATGGACCACTATGGGAATTTGTACCCAACACATTTATAAACTCTACATTCACTTTTTTCAGATTAAAATGTTTTTCTTATTTTTATGTTACAATATTTTTCACACATTACAGTAATATAGTTCGATTTTTGTGGAAATTGTCATGGCGACCTGTGAAACAAACTCAAAGGAAATGGCATTTAGAAACCCATCTCAAGTGTTGAACGCAAGTTTGTTATTTAGAGTTAATGACACTGTTATAGTTTTCAATTTATAATTACAGAAGCACACCTGAGTCAGGTAGTTTGAACTCATTTCCTCTGCTGACTGAACCTCTCCAGGGAGTTTGTGTGGTAGAAGTCAGCATATGTGACAGACTCACACGGTTAGATGACATTAATCTAAGTTAATTTTGCAAATACTGCATTTAGGTCCTCTTTTTTTTTTTTTTTTTTTTTGTGTGTGTAGCCACTTGTTAATTTAAACAATTAATGCTTAAGCCAAACTTTTTATCCATTAGTGTGGTGAAACCTTTTAGTCAGGAATAACAGCTTAAGCTTTAAAATGGATACAAAGAAATATCTGAACATCAAATGCAACCTCTCATTCTGTCAACAGCTGGCTGAGGACAGACACTGGTGTCATCTAATTTAATATAATTCAGCCAAAGAAATGCGAACATGGAACTTTAGACTTTGCTTGCCTCTAACCATCTGCTTTTTTGCAGGATTAGATGTCGATACGGCACATCACAACGTGTGGAATTTAATTTTAGACACTGTGGGTGGTTTTAAAAGCCTGGAAACAAACAATGGAAGTTTCATCTGTGATTTAATCTGCTTTGGTGTCCATGTTTTTTTTGTTTTTTTTGCCATTTCTCAATCTATCATTTTCATCTAAGCCCTAAGAACATGATAATTACAGACCATAAAAGTTCCACACCATCAAATTTGAAACATCATCCATCCATCCATTGTCTATACACAGGGGAGGTGCCTATTTCCAGCTATCTTTGAGCGAGAGACGGGCTACACCCTGGACAGGTCGCCAGTCCATCACAGAATCATACAGGACAAACAACCATGTGTGTACACTTGCGCCAAATAGCAATTCAGAGTAACCCATTAGCCTAATTGACTTGCTTTTGGACTGTGGGAAGAAGCTGTGGTACCCATAGAGAATAAAAGCTTGTTTGAGGAAAATATGCAAACTCCAGGCAAAAAGATTTGAACTCAGGACTTTCTTGTTGCAATGCAGCAGTGCTAACCACTGTCTCAGCATGCAGCCCATTAAGCAATGAAATATTGTAAATTAAAATATCTAGATTTGTTGTCTTTATGGCTAAAACAATCCCATCTGCTAATGCATTCTTTCACACTGTATTGCCAAAAAGTTCATTTCTATCCAACATTTTCTCAGATATTCAAGATATTCAAAGATTTGGATAAAACTGGTAGACGCTGTTGTAAGTTCCATCCATCCATCCATCCATCCATCCATCCATCCATCCATCCATCCATCCATCCATCCATCCATCCATCCATCCATTTTCTTTACACCCTTGTCCCTAGTGGGGTCAGAAGGTTCTGGTGCCTATCTCCAGCTAACGTTCCAGGCGAGATTTGTAATCCTGAGAAGAAGCGGAAAGAGCAAAAACAAAAAAGTTGTACAATGTGAAACCAGGGAGGGAAACAACACAAAGGGTCAAGAGTCACGCAAACGTAATTTAAGAAGGAAAGTACTCATAGCTTGATTGTAACACAGATGACTTTGGCTCAGGTTTTATGATATTGGAAGCGAACTGGAACGCTTTTTTCCCCAGTGGTTTTTGCATTGCACTATGTATTAACTAATAAACATTGACTCACTTAGGGGAATGGGGATTAGCAAACAAAATAACTTCTTTAAAATTCTTGTACATTCTTGAATTTGCATGTTTGCGTTTTGCAGTTTTTTCCAGTGATGACCAAACAAAGTCACAATGGAAACTGAAGCTGCTGAACCACAGAGAAGGAAAATATTATTTATCTGATCAGATTCTAGTCATAACAAACCAGAGAACTGAATGTTTTTGTCTTCATAGTGGCTCATAGCCTTTTGATTTTTTTTCTTCCTGTTTTGGATTTCACACATCTCCTCTATTCCTGCAGAATAGCAGGAATGATAGCTGCTCTGTCATCATGTTCTCTACTGGTGTTTAAGAGCACGCTTTCCCCAGAGTCTCACTGGAAGAACCTGAGGCAGATCCAGATTATGTTTGAGAGACCATAACTCCAATCTGACCTGAGAATGCCCACACGACAATTAAACTTTGTGGACATATTCCTTCATCACTGCAGTAATGTACATGCTTTTTATAGTCTTGCTGGCAGTACATGGATCATTTAAAAAGGAACATTTGTCCTGTTTTGTGTTCTGCTGATTGTCAACAATTATACGTAAGTGGTTATCATACACACCAAATGAATTGTAATCAATCCCGTCTCCCAGGAATGAGTTTTTCTGACTTCCTGTGGCAAGCTCTGCTGCAAATGCTGGTTTGTGACTCAGCAGAGTCAACTGCTGCTTGACTCCAAAGCCTTCCTTTAAAAATTTTATAATATCTTAAGAAAAAAGCTCTCAATCCAAATGAATTGACTCTCTGAACATCAATTTTTTTACGTATTCAAATTAAGACAGTTACCACATAATTCCTTTCTTACAATGTCACCCAACTTTCACTTAATCCCTCATCCCCACCAAATTTCTTGGCTTTCCATCTACATACTAATGAAGATTTAGACATGCTTTAATCAGGCCATGTAAACGTCCAGCTTGTCTTACTCTGGATTTACTATTTTAATTGGACAAAAGCGTCTATTCAGAATATGTAAATTGCCTTTTTTCAAAATGGTTTTGCGAAACCTTCAAAATTACAGAAACTCTTCCTTGACATAAACAATTTTTTCTATCTTGTCATAGCTTAAGTGAATTTCTGAAGAATTAAGAAAAAGCAAACGCCAAAAGAAAATATCCAAAGCATATAATTCCTTCCTTATTAAAGTTTAGTCTTTCAAGCACCAGATTCCTTGTAGTATCTGGTTTCCCACACTGCCTGGTCCCAGATGACTGGTTTCCACAACAACACTCCACAATAAGGCCCCACCTTCAATAGGTCAGACTTCCACTTAAGTGTGATGAGTGCTCTCCTGCTCTCCATGCCGATTATTTCTCACTTGTGTCTGTCTTCTAATAGGAATCAGTATCTCAACATTTTGAGCATTTGTCTCTCAAACTTTACGCATAAACAAAAACAACTCCAAATGCAAAAATGATATTTTTACTAAGTTTCAGATTTTCTCAGGCAATCCTTACTCCATTTAACTTGCACGCTTTTTTCAGATAAAAACTTGGGCATATTACAAGGAATTACATTAGGAAAATATGAATATAAATTCTTTTTTTTCTATCCTTACAAGGTTTAGTTTATTTTTACAAAATCTATAAGTAGTCTTATATTTGATTAGCAACATGCTTGTATTTTAAAATGTTGGCTCTTTGAGTGCAGCTCTGGGAATTTCTCCTTCTTTAACAGATTTCCAGCATCATAATGGGAATATAGACAGAGAGAAGTTTGTTTTTAAAAAAATGACTATTGGGTTGTGCATAGTACATATAAGCAGCCATTATGCCAACAGCTGTAAGCAGTTGTTCCTCTTATAAATATTCTTTCTCGCTGTAGAAGGGTGGACTTGAGGTTACTTGGAATTGGTCTTTTAACCCTTCCCAGCTTGATGAACGGGTTTGATTTTGAACCTAATTTTCATTTAAACATTTACCAATTTAAATGCTGCACTCTTAAAAGCAACTATCTGCATGACTGGTTCACCGTTCCACTGAATCGCAAACTATCACAGAACAATCTACTCTTGGGTGTCAAAATCTTTTGCTGCCATTTCAGAGTGTTTTGAAGGGGATTGGAGAAACTATCTCTTAAGAACCAACCTGCAGATGGAGTCAAAATAAATAAAAGAAATTTGATACCACAGATTAGAGATACTTTACCCTGCAGTGATCAGAGTGAATATGTTGACAAATTGTTTGACCCAAAAAGTTCTGCAACAGAATTCGTGTCTGTTAAACATGACACCAAACGTTGCAATTTGATAACAAGAAAGAAGGAGAATGCCAACAAGGGTTGCAGTGTTTGTTCTGCTGAAAGGATATGGGGATTTTTGCCTATAGCAGCCTCCATTTAGTTTTTATAAAGAAGACAGTCAATGAACTTGAGACACACCCAGACCTCTCCAGGTTTTTTCCCCTTTTTTTCTGTAACTGATTTTCAAGTAACACCCATGAAATCATGTGCAATCGACAATTAAAGAGTGTGGGTTAACGTTTTAGGAAAAGGTAAAGCAAGACTTTATATGCCTGCTAGTTGTAAGAAACCTCCATTGTGTTTGCCGAGGATGGAAAAGCAAAGACTAGCAAAATATTTTTCAACCCTTTTGACTCTGCACTACCTGTAAATTAAGAAGTTATTGGAAAATAACAAGGATGCTGCTGACAGAGTTGCTTCAACAGGAGGTGACAGGCATTGAGTGGCTCGGAAAGAGACTGTACAGTACCCCACAGGCGAGGTCACCACACAGCCTTACAGGATTAACACACCTGCCACCAGCACAATAGGGTCTAATGAGAGCACACTGGTGGCCTCGGTCTGCTAGCAGCAGGGCGACTGCTCTCCAAATGGCTTTCACCTCAGCACCGGTATTGAGGTCCTGACTCTCAAGTCGAAACCTTCATTAGTGGCTTCATGCCGGATCTCTTGGTGAGTCTGAACAAAGGCCAACAGGAACACAAAGTGACACATTCCAGGGATTAGGGAACACTGACAACTTGGTGCCATTAAAAGATGGTCATTTCTTTTCCTGAATGCTAGGAATTTGCTTTGAAAGCAGAAAAAATAAGATATTTCTGCTTAATCAATTTGGCAAGGTGATTTCTTTCCTGCTTAATGTTTCTGATGAAGTTTGAAATAGTGTTCATGTGAATTTTACAATAGATGAGATTCAGTAAATGTGACATTTGAAGTGGATGTAGAAGTCCAATATCAAACAGTAGATATTGTTTGATATAAATTATATTTTCTGGAAGTATTGATTAAATTTCACCAAATGTTTTTTTTGTTTTTAAAAAAAATAATTTTATCATTGTATTCAATTGAATTTGGTTTCATTACTTTAACTTAAGAGCAAAAGTCCCATCTTGAGATGTTACTTAATTTCCACAAAATGTTTTCTTCCATATGATACCATCGATTTTGTGAAATCCACAAGTCCCTCCTGTAAAACATGTCGCTGCAGCCCCTGTACATCACACTATGAATCATTTTTTCAGGCTAACAAACTTCCTCCATTTTTCTACAAATGTAGCTGGGTTTTTATGGCTAAATATTTCAACTTTACTTTGACCAGACCATGTGACATGTCTACAAAAACTAAGGCATTTGTCTGGAAATTGTACCCCAGGAGGAACCACAGTTCTCAATTCTCTTGGCTGATCTCAGCTGATTTTTCTCATTACTTTTCTCAATTAAACAGGATATTTGAGGTGTTATTCACAGGTGGACCTTCCATTAAGTCAGATATTGTGAATTGACCTATAGGAAGCATACAAAGGCATGGCAATATTTTCTGGTATTGCCCAAATCAACTAAAGATTTGAAAGAAAACAACGGTTTATAAGAAAGAGCTGGAAAAAAAACCCATTATACTTTAGTGGCTTTGCAGATGGTTGCTTAACCTTCAGCCTAAATGTCCTGATTAAAACAAAACTTTAGAATCAAAATGTGCACAAAATATTGACATATTTGGCTGTTGTGAGATAAGATCTAATTTCCCAGAATACATACAGTTTTGTGCTGTAGTAAATGCATCATCAGTATAACTGGATAATTCTAAAAAAAAATCTTATCACTAAACAAATTAGAAACAACTAAATATGTCCTCCCAACTTTTTGTCTATTTTATCTGGCAAAAGGTTTAAAAAAAGAATATTTCAGATTCCTGATATTTTCTTCTTTTTCAACTTCAGACCTTTAGGGAAACTCCACATTATTAAAAAATTCCCCATGGATTTGGCCCCTGAAAAAAAGGCAAGTGATATGCAATTGTTTTCTCTCAGAACACGGCATGCACTGTCACATCCCGTCTTGTGAGATAACAGGTTTCTTCTATCAGGTCAGACCAATTTAAGTCCCTCAGTGCAACACGGTGAGAAGTGAAAAGAGAGTTGAGCACAGAGGAGACGTCTGTTTGTCAAGCGACAAGAAAGCTGTCCCTCCCATTACATGTAATATGGCACCAGCCCCTTTTTGGCACTGATGTTGCCCTAAATTCGAAGAACAAAGAATCTTAAGACAACCTGTGTGTGTGTGTATGTACTGTACGTGCAAGTTACAGTACCTTATATTTCTATTGTGAGGGTTTTAAATTGCACTAAAATGTTGAAAATTCAGGGTTTTGTTTATTTTTTTAATTTCTGGAAACAGAATATTTCTGTGACATCTTGAATATGATTAAGTCTATAAGCAAAAGTAATAAGTAATTGTTTATTTTCTATTTACTGATTAAGCTTTAGCTTTCATAATGTAGAGTTACATAATTTCTAAAGTTTAATCTGTAATAGTTTTGTAACAAATTTATGTCAGATCATGATTTCTTGGTTAATGTCAAGTTGTCATAACAAAGACATTTTGAATAATGTCAACTTTGTATTAAAAGTGTCATGATTTACCGAATGACACTTTATGACAGCAGACATAAATATTCATGAAGACTTATTGTGTTCATGACAGTGTTATATCATGTTTATGAAGGTGTCATGACAGTCTTATTCACATCCCGTCAAATAAAGTGTTACCGAAAGATGTTTCAGTCAGACGGTGAAGAACGAACTCCTGCCTCAAAATTTAAAACTAGCATCTAGAAGGCTCTGGAATCATGTCAATAAGAGCAGATGGGTTTATGACTTTGTTTAAATTTCTAAATATCTAAAGAAAAGAGTGTTTTTCTTGATTAAATTAAAGGAATGGTGGATAACGCCGTAAAAAGCTGTGCAAAAACTGCTCTTTGCAAGTCCTCACTCTGATTGTTAATCTTTAAGACTTAGAGATTTCAGTAAACAACCCAAAGCCGTCCATCCTGAATGAGATGTTCTATCTTAAGGACTGACCAGAAATCTCAGTGGCTGGATGTGCCAAGCTTTTAATACATCACCAAAGAAAACTTCCTGTTCCAGATGTTACAAAACACCACCAAAGCCTTCTGAGGCAAACACTGTTTTGAATGACATGCTTCAACAATTCTCAGAAAAAATCTTCCAAATAACGATAACTGAGTGACACCCGTCATTGTCTTGTACTATGTACTCAGTCAGCTTAGTTTCATTTTACACACTTAACCACTGAAATTCCCAATATGTGTTGCCTGGTTTTCTTTACTCTATAAGAAATCACCTTGTTATATAACTGTTGACTACTTGTTTTTTTATTGCTATTTTGTTATTTTCCGTGTTTGATGTGGACAATTTACCAAAATAAAGTAATTGATTGATTGATTGATAATCAAAATATCAAATAAACATCACTAGAACAGATCATTTCATGCCATATCTTGTTCCACTACTTCTAAATTTAACAGCTTCTTCATTTACAGTGAATGAAGAAGCTGATACAGTGAATCAGTCACTGTATCTGCTGAGAAAAGATTATGATCATCTTCTATTCCCCCTGCAGCTTAGTGTGTTTCAATACACCTATTAACTACCATAAGTATACAACTCCAGGGATGGAGGAAGTATTGTATACTTTGGTATTTTTTTTTGTCTCATTGTGTATTCAGTCACAAAGAGGCACATGGGTGGGTTCATCAAGAACAGAAACTTAATACATGTCTCTTGCTCTTTATTCTCTGAACATATGAGGATATTTATATGTTTAATGCTGTCCTGTTTATAAGTTACACTTGGCAGGGAGAATTTGATCTTGGTGAAATGTCCTGCGTTTGTCATGAGATTCACCAACAAATATGAGCTGAGCTTTCTTTTTATTAGCATACATTAAATAAAAAAGTAAACATTTGAAGGTTGAATTAGTGATTTCCTTAGTTTTAAACATAAGAAGATTAAATGGTCATATTTAACCCATTTTCCATACACTGTTATTACTAACAGCATTTCATAGTGAAGTGAGATGGTCGACTTTTGCTGGTTTGCTGCTCTTACCGTCTTCTCTTCAAACACATTAGCCCCAGAAGATTTTAACAAGCAATTCTATGCATTTTCTGTCATTTTAATTAAAATTACAACCATTATAATTTAGCTGAACTTCACAAGGCACATGAAAACACTCCACTTTGATATCCAGAGAGCAAAAAGTATCCATGAGTCAAGGTGAATTACAAAACATGCAGAATGTATGTTTTTATTACATTCCAGCAGCCTGCTTGTACTTCAGTGTCTCAGTCCTCACTTCTGCCTACAACTGAAGAAGGTTTGTCTTCAGTCTTTTTTATTTGATTATTTGATGTTATAATTTAAAAATGCAAATACAAAACTCAGAAACTTTGTTTCTTGTTGCTTTATTTTTTTATGACAGCTGTGTCTAAAAAACAAACCCATTGTCACCAAAACTGTTTGAAAAAGAAGAATCTCCTTATTTAGACACAGTATATTTACAGTCATAAGCTTTCCTCCAATTATTGTATGGACCCTAACAATGTCATCACTGGCTTTAATTTAAATTCACATTAGTCTTCATGCAAATGAAGAAATTAGTTTATCTTCTTATGTCCCCATAAAGACACCAGTCCTCAGATGATTGATAATATCCTTCTATGTTCCACAGGAAGCAAACAAAACTTATTGTATAAGTTCTGTTCCGTCTTGAACGCAATGATCTTTAACTGAAAATGAAGATGGCCTCTATTTTGGTTTCTAAAACAAAGCAAAAGCTTTAGCTTTTTTGAATGTTAATGGATAAAATGTGACGCTTTTCTGTTCCTGTATCAATATTTTAGTTGGATGTGTTCAGCTTTGATGGAGCTTTAAGTTCAGAAGTTGCAGCACATCTGAAAGTTGAATGTCTGCTTCATTGTTATCTATCCGGATGCGGAACTGACCTTCTGCTAAAGCTCTGCAGTTCTGTTTCGGCTTTAGATGATATTATGACTTCAGGATTCACATGCAAAAGAAATTTCCGTGTGAGAGGTCATAAAAAAAAAAACATAAATAAAAAAACAAAACGAAGATATTGTTTGACATCTGCGAACAAATCCAAAACACTGCTGCCGTTTTTGTCTGTGTTAGCACGCTGTTCCTGAATTGTGTATCCTGACAGACCTTTTGAAAATATGCTCTAGCTGCACATTCATTGTGGCATATTTAAAGCAATTCCTTCACCCAAACTAACTCATGTTGAAAAGGAAATAAACTCCAATATGTTCAGCCTTTAAAACAGTTTTTATTATCAAAACAATTTATTTTTCAGTTCTAACCACAACTAAATCTAAACAAACCAGTTTAATATCATGGATCTATGATAACTGTTGTGACTTCACATCTCAATTATATAAAAAATAGACTTCAGTGATGTTTTTACCTGAGACTGAACACAATATTTCTACATGAGCCACTTTTCTTGTAAGATCTCAAACCAGTGATTCCCACACTGGGAGGCCGTCTGAGTCCTGGCTGTGCAGAGAACTTAAGCCTGTATCTGAGTCGTCATCGTTCACATTTTCTATTTTAGACAGACCTCTCGCTTGCTCCACCCACTCGCTTTCCCCTTCCAATGTGTCAGTCATGGTCTCCTTGTCAAAGACACCGTGGCGCGTCTTTTCCTCGGCGTCCTCCTCCTCCTCCATGTCCATACTGTTCACTTTGTCCAGCAAATCCCTCATTTCCTTCTCCCTGGCAGCGCCAATCTGCTGGGACAGCTCTAAATCGCCCTTAATAGCCTCTAAATCCGCGTTGAGTCGCAGACCGATGTATAAACTCGCATCTAGCTGCGTTTTGATCCTCTCTTCCTCCATAAATTGCGCGCTTTGCGGTGCTGAGTCTGCCTGGGAGGAGGAGAGAGATGAGGAGCGTTTGATGCGCAACTCCTCCTTCCTGCGCTGCATCCAGTGGAGGTTCAGCTCCTCCTGAATGTGAGTTGTGATCGTTTCTATCAAAGCCTCCTGTTCAGAAAGCTCCTCTTGTAGCTTCAGCACCTCCTCGCACTGCCGAGCATACTCTTCAAGTTCGGCAAAAGTCTCTTTCGAGTAAAGTCCCTTTGCTTCCTGCGCTGGGACATAAACTGCGCCCACCAGATACGTGTTCTGCACGTAATTGACCCCGTGTCTTTGAATTCTGTCCAGATGCACCTTTGCCTCACACCTTTCGATCTCTGAGTCCAGTTCTGTAATCCTCTGAACCTGCTGGCGGATTGTGTGGTCCTGAGACACAACAAGATGAACCAAAGTCTCCATCTTCTCTGCACTGGATGCGTCTCTGTGCGCCGCCCGCGTCCTCTTCCTGTTGATCTTCTCCAACTTTCTGAAAGCTTTCCTAACAATCCGCCGCTGTTTCTCCGGCGAGATACAGGCCATGTTAGACCTCGGAGACCCTTTGGTGACGCAGGGGCTCTGCTTGCTCGGCACCACACGCGCCTCTGCGCTCCGGGCCCTGCGGTTCTCCAAAGAGGCGTCTGTTTTCACCAGCAGAAACTTTACGCTTTTCTGTTCATCTCCCCACGCGAGCCACAGCTTTAAAAGTTTGGTTTTGTTCGGTAAAATTCTCTCGAAGCCCCTCCATTTCTCCACGATGCAATAAGACTCCGCCGTGGAAAGGCCGGTTTGCGCGCACTGCTCCTCCAGGAGCACTTTCACCACATCAGCGCAGGTGTTGCGCTTTGACAAGCCGAGGACCAGCTTCTCTTCTCGGCAGACCCACACAGATATCTTTCTCTCCTCTGGGCCGGAGGGAGACCCCATTGTTGAATATGTCAATCTATTTTCTAAAAGAAAAAGTAAGGAGAGAAAAGCATTACTGACATCGGTCAAAGAAAAATGCGCATCAGGGCCAGTTCGTGGGGCGCCTAGAGACGGATCGGAGAAGTTTGAAGTTTGGAGCTGGAGGATGGGAGCCTCATGCGTTCTCCGGTGTGTGTTCCCTTGGTCCACTAAGGAAAAAAAACTTTTGTGCATGTTTAAGAATGCTGACTTCTTCGGCTGAGATCACATGACCGCTTGTCAGCCAAACGGCTCCATATTGAGCTCAACTGTGTTATTTGCCGCTGATTTAAAAGGAGGAGCCAAACAGATCATGAATCCTTATTTCCATTTCAAACACATTTAAGAGTTTTATTGTGCTACTTCAAGCTCAGGGTAGTTTCATTACATGGATCTTTTCTCGTTGGAAACTCTAACATCACAACCTTTATTTTTGCATAATATCCTCCGCACACAATTTTATGTAATTTCTTGGTATTATGAGCCAATTGTTCTGCTGACTGCAAAGTAACCCAAAACTAACACCATATTTTGTTTGGAATCTGTGTTTTACGAATTTTTTTTACCATATTGTACACACATAAGAATGCATTTCTGGAGTTATTATGAATACTTCCAGTGGATCCTTGTTATTCCCCTTTCTTTATAGTGTTCTGTCTTAATTGATCTCTGATCTTTCCTCTATTTGATTATTTTTTATTTATTTATTTTTTTTGTTTGCATATTGCACAGAAATTATAGAGAACATTTAGCTTGTAGTGTTTTGGGAAGTGAAATCTGTAAACGTGTATATTGTGGATTTAGAGATATTTCTGTGTCTTTTTAATTTTCTCTTGCAGTCACGTCCTGTGTGCAACTTTTCAATATGGACTGAGCCAAGTTATGAAGGAGGATCCAGACAGGCACATTAAGAAATTTAAGTCATGGTGTGACCTCAACCAACACACAAGCCACAGAAGTTAACTGAATTTTAAAAAATGGTCAATCTATGGAAACAAACTGTATGTTTACATGTTGCACTTATGTGCAAGTTCGAGATTAGTTTCAGTTTGGTATAAATTAATTTAAATTAATCCAAAACAGTTTTATTCTTAACACATTGATAAATGACAAAACAACAAGATTGTTTATGCTTTGCTGGTTTAATAAAATGTAATATTTCAGGTCTTAGTTGTCATAGTTAATTTAAAATTATTTTAAAAAGCTACAAAGCCAAATAAGGACTGCCTCTCTGCTAATTGCTTTCAAAGATTTGGCTTTACAATGTTAATCAATGTAGAAAAAGCTAAATACAAAACAAGCGTTCAGTCTGCTTCTTGTTCACAAAACAAAATATTTTGAACCTAAGTTGATCACTAAGGTGTGATGAATATCTACAGGTGCTTTATTTAAGAAATCCAATTTAAAACAAAATTTCCTCTTTATGTGTGGCCATCATCTTGAGGTAGCTCTGTTCATGAACTATCCTGTCTCATAATTCACAGAAGGATAAGGAGGATTCACACTTATGATTCTTTCCAGCAGTGGGTAAAAAAAATAAAAAATCATATTTATATCTCTATATATATATATCTCTATATATATATATAGTGTTCT
>CAEFZX010006150.1:0-30303 GCA_903066825.1 Alfaro cultratus | reverse complement strand
CAACCTTGAGCTAAACGCCGCTTACTCCCCGGAGCTCGAATATCGAATATCCAACTTGAAACTAACTTCACTGCGGTTCCGAGTGGCTATTTTAGGAGGGGCAAAAGTAAAAACAAATACAGTTGGATTTAATCAACTGATCTGTAAGAAGTCATTTCAATTTTATAGCATTTAAACTTTGTGTGGCTATATTTTTATTTGTTTGTCCTTTCTGTTTTTATAGGTGATGCTCTGCAACTCCCAGCTAACATTCATTATAATTTACAATTCGAGGATAAATCATAATAGAAGAAGACTTTAAGATTTTTTTTTTTTCTGAGCAAGAAATAAACAATTACCTGGCTCCCATGCTGGCTGCCAAAGGTCCTCTCCTTTACACCCTCAGCCATGCCTGCACCTACCAACCCAACCAGGAGACAGACACCTGCTCAGAGAAAAAAAGCCCAGAGAGGGACCAGCACTAGGGGCCAAACCTGTAACACACAGAAAACACCAGCAGAATCCACACGGTCAACTTCGAGAAGCAACCGGGCCAAATCAGGCCAGAGTCCACGTGGAAGCGGGAAGGATCTCAGGAGGTCCCCTTGCAGAGGTAGCCATGCTGGAAATGTAACGGGATCTACTAGACTTAGACGGTCGAGCAGTGTGCCCGAAAACCCCCTCGGGCCGAGAAAGTCCCAACGGGGAACGCAAGTGTCTGTTGCTCCCTGCCAGTCTCCAAAAGCGTTCACAGGAGGGAAAAACAGCAGGAGGGGGAGCAGTGGGAGAAGAGCTGCATCCCGGCAACAAAACACAAGTAACAAGCCCTCAAGCATCAGCATCAACAATTCTCCTCCTGATGGAAAAAATGAGAAACCAGACAACAAAGAACCCCCCAGAATGTATCATGAGGCTGGCGTTGAAGCTGTGGCAAGTCTTGAGCCTAACGATGCCACAGAGGGCAGCTCTCTTGAAACTGACACACGTGGAGGCGATGTGCAACACAGATGTGACAGCCTTATAACTGAAGATGATAAGTTTTTCAGCAATAACAGTGAAGGGGACTTGAAGCCAGCTATTGAGGTCACGGCTTGTGATGACAGTGATGGGCGGGTAGGTGATGGGAGTGGAGATCACACCTCTGGCTTGTCAGAATTAACAGGCAGTGGTTCCCCGCGGGCACAGGTCAGCAGTGAGAAAAATGACACTTCATCTGTCCATGGTAATGAGCTTGATCATCTTGACAGCAGTGGTATTCAAGATGGTGGGGGGGCTGTCCAACAAGAGGAGGGTGAAGAGCTGGCCATGAAAGCGAGTAGGACAGATGAGAAGGCGTTGGTTGTCACAGAGAGAGATGTCGAGAGTTTGGAAGCAAAGATGGAGGTTGAGAGACAAGACGAGACTATGAGAGTGAAGGAAGAAATTGCTATGAAGCTGGGAAGTAGTGAGATTGAAGACATTTGGGATAAAGACACCCAGACCAACACTCCAACATGTCAAACCCCAGATCCAACTCATTGTAACCCACTGACGGCACAGTTAGAGTCACCTGTGCGTGTATTCTCCAACGCAGCTACCTCATATCCCACCAAAGCTCTCTCCACCTCAGATTTATGTGAGCTGGAGGTTGTGAACCAGGCAAAGACAGATTTTCAACCAACCATTCATGGTGCTAAGCCTCAACTCCCAGGATCTTCAACTAACTCTGATGCTGCTCTGAAGGTTCAGACTGTTATAGTGACTAGAAGTACTCCGGTTATCATCTGTCGGGACTCTCTTCAGCCAAGAAGTCTAGGGAAGTCTGATATAAGAGAAACGCCTGTTGCTGGATTAGAGAAGCAAGCTTGCACACCAGGAGAGACCAAAGACAAAGGTGAAATATATAAAGAGCCACAAAAAGAGAAGTCCTTTCCCTCCTTTATGCTACTTACTGAGGCAAACACCAAACCCCCCACAGGAAAACATGAACCAAACTTTGTTGTGGATGGCACTCAGGCAGCAATGCCAGATAACCCTGTGCCAAAGTTCTCGACTTCCTCCGTAGACAGCAGCTCCACTTTGTCCTGCTGCTCGGAAAGTACTCGTTCCTCGCTTTCCTTTGACACCGAGTCAGAGACCGGGTGTGGCGATGCCAGCATCTCCGCTCTGCCTGGATCCTGGAGGACCGAGGGGACGGGCTCGCTCGCCTGCCCGACTCTGACATCAGAAAGGAAGGAGAGGAAGAAGCGCAGCAGGTGTGGGGCGTGCGAGCCATGCCTCAGGAAGATTAACTGCGGCCAGTGCAGCTGCTGCCTCAATCGCAGGACTGGCCACCAGATCTGCAAGCTTAGGAAGTGTGTGGAGCTGAAGAGGAGAAGATCTTCATCTGTAATCAGTCAACGTGATGCACAGGTAAGACATAGAAATTCTTTGTGACCCCGTGTGAATAACAAACTTTTGTCAGACAATGGAATTTTACGTTGGGAATAAAATTAATTTACGCAGACCTTCTGCGAACAGCTGATCGGAGGCGGTTTCTGCCCTGTGGCATCGATTCTTGTGATGTCTGAGGTTTCCTGCCCACTGATAACAGCGATGATTGAGAATTACTAGAGACAAACAGTTGAAACAGAAGCTTTCACTTTCAGATAAATAAATTTCTCAGTTGGTGCTATCAGATGGTGAGCTTTGTGGCATTTTCCTGTTAAATGTTATGGCTCGTCACTGAGTGAAAGGGGAAGTATTGCCTGTGCATATGTGTGTGTTTGGAGAATAGAGATCCGACTGTTGGACGGGAAGCCACTGGCACATGACTGCCGGCAGTTTAGCACATGTTTAAAGAACAGCCCTGCTTCACATGCCTACGTGAATGCATGTGTTTGTGTGTGTCCTCAGTGTTGCAATCAAGAGAGTAACTTTCAGCAATGTGTGAGGATAGATAATAAAGCCTCTGAAAACAAAGCCACTCAAAACTGATGTAGATAGATTATATAAAGAATTCAATCCTAAAGTGAGTCTAATCAATTTATGAGCAGCATTTGTGTTTTGGATTTAGGCTGCCTCTCGCATGTTTCAGGCTTTTAAGGTTGACAGCCTTGATGAGATCAGGGCTTTGTGGCCATCTGCTGCAGGACTTATTTTACTTCTTACTGCTGAATATAGTTCTTAATGCCATTGCTTCCATGTTGTAGGTTGCTATGTCTCTGAACTTCATGTGTCTGTTATCGTTTGAATAAGTACTTAATGCAGATCTCTTCAAGATATATGAGAAGCATTGAATTCCTCTGGCATAATCACACACTGATATACATGTATATCCCTACCCATAAGCAAGCCAATTTCTCCCTGTATCCCTCTATTTCACACCTTGCATGCCAAGTAATTCTACCTTGTTTTACTGGCGTGTTTTCCAGGTTGTGTACATGTATCTGCTCTTACTGTAGAATATGTTTCTGTTTCTCTGGGTCAGTCATTTTGCTGATTTATGGAGTAAAAAGAAAAAAAAAACTAATTTGTCATTTGACCAAAACAGTTCCAGTTAAAGTCCTAACAAACTCCACACATTTGTGACTGAAATGTTTTTCTCTGACATCATTCTTAAGCAAAAAATTGGCATGTAGACATCATCTAATGCGGTGACTATCAAAGTCTTTATGGTAACACTTTAATAAATACAATATTTTAGGTACCACTCTACTGTCAGACTAATACAGAATTACAGTAGCAGTTGGACCTTTTCTGTTTGTTTTGTTTTATCACAAAAAAGAAAAGGAGAAAAGCATCTTTGTCGAATTTACACCGTGTGTTTGAACAAAAAATGTCAGAGTTTAAAACTGTAAAAATAAACAAGAAGGTCGACTAAAAATTCCAGAAGGAATTTTCAAGCTGCAACCAGAAAACGGTTCTGTTCAGCTTGATGTCTCAGATCTGACTGCAGACTTCAGAAGTAAATGAAATTTAGCAAAAGTTCCTATCTTGGCCAATAGAGTGGAGGACCATTTTTAGGTTGTTAATATTTAGCTGTATTTTCCTTAACAAACCAAAATAACTTATGTGTTAGGGATAGTAAATGCTACTTTTACATTCTCATTGATGAGAAGAAATTACTTTATTTGGCATCTTAACCTGCCTTAGCAATAACACACAACCTACTTACTGTGAAAAGAAGACTGAGATTTCCAGGAAATGAAGCAATTGTAGGTAAATCACTCAGCATTACACTGTCTACATTAAACACAGGAGCATTTTCGTTTTCAGTCATTTCTTTGACCTCTGTCTCCTTTCTTGTAGCTTGGCGCTGCCTACATTAAAGACATTACTAGTTGCGTTTTAAATCATTTGCGTTTTTCTTGCACCACTGTCGCCTTTCTTGTGGATTAATACACAAAAGTGAAGAACCCTTTTGAGTTTTCTCTCTCTCTTTCTGTCTGACTAACCCTGTTCCAGTTCAGGATGTTGAGTTGGCTGAAAAACACATCAATCAGTCAGTCAGTCAAAAACCCAAACAGTCCAGATGGTGCGTTACAAACCAAAAAGAGACTCACTCAACAATGCATCCAATATCACTGACAGCCACTTGTCACCACAAAATTATGATATAATGACGTTTTGTTTTTTTCTGACTGGTTAAAACCTGATGTTGGTTACAGGAAGATTTAAAGTCCAGTGTTTGCTTGTTATATTTTTTGAGGTTCATTTATCATATTTTACCTTAAGAACAACAAAATTGTCCATGATTTATTGTTTTTACTTTTAATAAGTGTTGTTTTGTTGCTTTTGACAGAGTTCACAATTTTTTTTTCCAGATAACCTTAGAACAACAAAGCTGAAAAGAAATACATTAGTAAAAACGCAGCCTACATGTAGAATCTTACAAATGGAACAACAGAAACTTTATTGAAAACTCAGAGTAACTAACCTCTAAACGAGTATGTGCACAGTTCATTGTCTGTGCGTCTCTAAGAGGTGTGTTTGAGTGTGAAAGTCCACGTGTAAGCTGTATACAAGCTTGTACACGTGGACTTACTGAGTCATAAGAGTTGTAGCCGTGACAGCAGCAGATTAGGGCTGATTATATTATTGCTACCTTTTTTGTTTGTGGGGATCTTTGTCCATGCTGTCAGAGTAAGACGGGGGTTTGGGAAGGAATGGTGATCCTGAGAATTGCTGACATATTTTATGGATTGCTCTGAATTGTGGATCAGTTTGTGTGAGTAATTTACTGATTCAGTGACACTAATCTGGTTGTGACTTTTAATACAGCACATTCATGCAGTGGTGTTAGTGTGCATGTTGCTGTTAAAGGGCCCTCACACAGAGTCACGCTGAACTGCTGATCCAGTCTGATTCAGGCTGCACAGCCAGTTGTTGTTTTGCCCTGACTGACATCACATTAGCCTGTGTTTACACACAGGAAGGTCTGTGTCTGTGGCCTTAAAACTGGTTTTTGTTTGGTTCTGCACTTCTGCAGGGGTGGAGCCTGCTTCAAGAGCTGCCAGCTCCCACAGTTGGCCCCTCCGTCTGCATACTGTTGAACTGATCTCAAACTCCATCTTTCACCAAATCCTACTCAGAAAGCAGGTCGAGCAAGGTTAACTGTGCGTCTTTACAGCTACCTTGTGTATGTGAGTTCACTTAAGGTGCGTTAGTGTGAGTAAATCTGTCTACTTACTCACCGGCCAGTCCTGCTCATCAAGCTCACACACCCTTCCAGTGAATGTTTCAAGCTTCATAAAGGTGCAGAGGCCAAAGAAAACTTCATGTAGGGGCTTGTAGATCCTGTTACTGGTTTTATCGTTGTATAGCTTTGCTACCCGGTCATGAAATATTAAATGCAGGCTCAAAATACTTGCAAAACACAATTTAGATCTCAGAGTAAAGAGTGTGGCTTACTTGAAAATTATTTTTTGAGGGAAAATATTTTTCTTTTTTGTAAATATCTTTTCATCTTCTACTTTGATCCTCACTGGGGGACTTGTCTTTTTATCGGCAAGGACAAGAATAGGATTCGTCCCTAAACACACATTTCCACACTTATAGAAACAGGATACTTCAAGTCCCAGAGTACCAAAGGCTGCTGTTTGCGTATCTGAGTAAAACAGTCCTGACATGTTTGGAGCTGTAGGCTACTTAAGCTGACTCAGTTTGTACAGACTCACAGTCAACTCTCTCAAAAATTTAATTTTCTATTTATTTTATTTTTTGTTCACTTGCTTCTCATATTTAATAAAAAGTGTCATTTACCATGATATTCAAAATGTTTACCCTTGTATGTATTTCCATTTTTTTAGTGAGTTGATTGCATATAAATTAATTTGTTTAGGACAAATTCTTTTATCCTCCAGGTTATATTTAAAAACATAACTTGGATGCCTCAACCTAGCATGAAAGCTCATTCCAGCTTCTCTTGCAAAGCCACTTATCTGTCGCAGTTTCTACCCTCCTACTCTTGTTGCAGTGGTGCATTATAGGTAGAGGAGTGGTCCAGCAGAGATATCAAGTGTATCAGGAAAACACTCTTGTCAGGAGGCTCTTATTGCGAGAACATGCACTCTGCTGCACTCAGGTTTGTAACAGGTATTTAAAGTTGCGTCTGTAATTGAAGGTTATCCTTGCGCACAGCTGTGTATTTGTACTAGAGAAGATATTTTTTACCTGCTTACAGTGCAGACCCCCCTTACATCAACTTACTCATTGTTCCAAAATGGCAAAAGCTTAATGCAAAGTAAGAGCTGTTTGTCCTGGTTGCTCTGAAGCCCTCTTCCCCCTCTTTTAATAGATAGTAGCAAAGGTCTGGAGTCCTTACAGTTGCTATGGCAACCTCTGTGTCTGCTTGCTGACATTTGACCTGCCATGATTGTCAGATGCATTATTGTCAGGGTCATAATGAGGATTAGTGGAGATAACCCATAGACGTGCAACTGTGGCTTTAAAGCTGTAAACTCACTAACCCACATCCTGGTAATGAGGTTAACCTGCTCAGATCCTCCAGCTCTTAGTGGACCATCTAGCTAAGGTTTTATTACGCAAGAGATGACCCAGCTGAAGAATACATATATTTTTCTTGGAAAGATACCTTTTGAGGAGTCGCATGTCTTTAAGTCTTTCAAATATGTACAGCATCATGCAAAAGGACTCATTTCCCTGCGAACTTTTTCCAGTTATTTTAAAAGGCTATTTTAATAGGTTTTTATGTGGCAGGCTAGTACAAAGTTGTGCATAATCTTAAAATGGAGTGAAAGTGATATGTAATTTTAACAATAACAAAAAAAGAAAATGAAATCTGAAGAATGTGGTGTGCATTTGTTCTTTCAGAATTATCTTTCACTGTAATTTAACTACCATTTAATTATCATTTATATATATACAGTATATACTGAATATATATATATACATATATATTTTTTTTCTAATGTTTCCTACATTGACAAATTGTTTACATTTTTTCTCTCCCTAGAGTTACAAAAATGCTTAATTTTAACTTTTCTAGATTTTCTATAAGTATTCAACAAATGATCTTTGGTGAATGACCTACCTCTTTCAATAGTTACAGTGTTAATTAATTGCACTTGTAGCAATCTGTTTATTTAGCTCAAAGTTTTGTTATTGTGTAGAGTATTGTATTTATATAATGAAAGCAGCAAAAGAATATTGTCTCGACTCAAAGATGTTCTGCTTTCATAAAATAAATAATCAGTTTGGATAAAAAAAAACATATTTCCAGTTTTGATGTGCTCGTAAACTTTCACACAGCTGCAGTTTGTGTGAACCATTTTGCCATGTATTGTATGGTTGCTGACGTGCAAGGTCAAAATAAACTAATGGGAAGGTGAGCATTAAAGTTGAACCTAAGGGGAAGAAGGAATTCTGGTTTCTTCCATTTGCATTTATTTCCTTGAAAAAATATTTTAATATAGACTACTTAAGATGGCAAAATTCATTTAGCATACTTTGTAGTTTGACTACATCTCTTCTTGAGCACAGAAACTATTTTTTTCTTGTAAATTCCTCCAAGTTGATTAAATTCAAATTAATTCTGTAAACAGCAGACAATGGATAATTCATTATTTGTCCCTTGTGTTATGTCAAAATACCTACAACACCTTGAAAATATTTTCATACCCCTTTAACATCATACTACATGCATCATACATCATCAAAGTAATGAGTTATTGTAAAGTTGAACAATATGTAGAGGACATATCATGTCCCATAAATGGCTTGTAGAGAACATTCATAACTTTATTTGTGACAGAAAACTACCACTGCTCAACTCACAGTCCCTTTGGTGAAACATGGTGGTGATGTTTCAATTGTTGACTGTGTATTCTATGACTGTGTTGTGCAAAGCACTTTGAACTGCCTTGTTTCTGAAATGTGCTACACAAGTAAACTTGATTAATTGATTGTTCTGTCAAAATAAAATTAAGATAGATTGAGGTATGAAGTTTTACTGTGTTAAATGTGAGAAAGTCTTTCTGTTCCTGCTCTGTTCAATGCACCTTCACCTGAGTTTTAAAATAGCAATGTTAGTGTTTATCTTACTGCCTTATTTCTAAGTTGTGTATGATATTTGTTCAACTTTGATTACATTATCTTATCACTATGTCACTGTGAGTCTCTGTCGGGTCCTGGATGTTGGGAGCTTTGAAGTCTGGATAAGCTTTGAAGTCGTGCCACTTGGTTTCTCTGGGTGAAAAGAAATCCTGACTTTGCCCCCTAAAAAGAAATGCCACTCAAATCCTGCCAAGGGCTCTTAATGGCCTCCTTTTGGAAAACCCGGAGAACTTAACAAAACAATTTCAACCTTAAACCTGAAATACAAATAGATAATTTTGCATGGATGGATGGATGGTATTTTGCATCCTTATTGTGCTAGTTTTGTGTGATTTCTTTGCAAAAATGCCATCCTCAAATTTATAAAAAAAAAAATATAACCTTGATGTTTTTTTCTATATGTCCATTTTATCTCTCAGCTAAGTCTGTCAGGGACTGCAGTCTCTCTTTCATGTTCTCCACACATGTGCATTTGCATGCATGACCGCACGTGTGTATTTGTCGCAGTTCATAAACTCATTCATTCACGGTCATACAGCCAACACACTTATTCAGCATGTTTCAAAAGCAGTAACTTGGGCAAGCTTTTCCTTCGTGATTGCAGGAGGATTTGAGGGATCCATCCTGTTCAGTGTTTATTTATTTATGTGAATTTGTGTTTACGCCACTTTTCTCTGTTAACCATTTTTAAGGTGAAGCAAATCAATAACAGTAAAACTTCAGAGTTTACGTAGATTTTAGATCTGTTACTGTGCTTTTCTGGTCTTTCATTATTAACCAGGAGGCACAGACACTACTTCAAAATGCTCAAAGGAGCATTTTAGGCAGAAATTAAAATATAAAGATTAAATATTGTTAGGTTAGGAGGCTACAGTAATGTCAGCAATCATTACTCGAGAGAAACACAAAAGAGGAATATTTTGAGCATGGCTGCTCTCAAAACTAGGCAGCTTTGTTTATTTTAAAATTTTCTAAAAATGCTTAGCATAATGAAAAGGAGGAATCTTGGCAGACATGTTTAATCCTTTGTCAATAAGAGGAAAATGTGGAATAAAATCAAACTTTTGAACTCAGTTTTCATTTTTTAATTCCTAACCAAAAAACATCATTAAAGGCCAACGAAGACTGAGACTTTCCTGACCTTTGCTTTCAGTCTGGTAGAATCAGTCTAATTATGAGTCGGGTTCTGGTTCTGCTGGAGATTTCTTCTTGTTTAAGGGAAGATTTTCCTCTCCACTGGTACACTGCTACATTCATGCTCAATATGAGGGCTTGCTGCAAAGTCAATGACATAATGACACTATCCACATGAGGACTAAATGCTGCAACTGAGTGACTTGTTGCCATCTGACAGGTTTGGATAGACAGAAAATATTTCAATTTAAATATTAACTTGAACTTAAGTGCGTTGTTTGATAACTAGCAAAAGTTGGAATGAATGTAATATGACATATTGCGTATGTTCAAAACTGCATGTTAATATATTGTGCAGTTCTTCTAGGCTCTTTCCATATTGACTGTATTCACTTTAGAATTACAACAAATTTTAACTTGGCATCCAAAGCATATTTTGACCAAATCATATTCAAGGCTTATTGGTATTTATTGTTCATTAGTTGTAAGTATTGAGAGCAGGACATTAAAAATTCCAATTCAAGAAGCCAATAGATTGATTGTCACTGACTTAGTTTATGCAAACAGATGTGTTTTATTCACTTTGACTATATGAAACTTCTTGTCAAGACTTCAACAAACATCAGAAAAGTATTATTTCTTATTGTTTGCTAAGGAATTTTAACAATAATACCAGACGATACCAAACAATTGGTTGTTTAGACACATTTTTTTTTAACTTAAATTCAGTGGTGGTTTTTTTTATTTTTTATTTTTTTTATCTTTTTCAGTGGAGTAAGATGCTAATGCTAAGCATACCAAAGTGCACCAAGCAAGACCTTAAGCTGTTTTTCCCATCAATTAAATTCATTTAGTAGAGAAAATGTTTCTATTTGTGTGTGGCATAAGAAAGCACAGAGTGATACTCTTAACCCCTAATGTGAACATTAACTCTAACCACAACCATGAGTGTTTGGAGAAAGGCAAAGGAGTTTGAAATAGCTTCAATTAGATTTGACATTTTAGCCTGCACTCATTGAAACACAGACACAAATCAAAATTAAGGATGAAGGGCTTTTTTTTTTCCACCATAATGATTCTAGACCTTAACAGAGCCAGTGCTAGAGATGGTTCTCACTTGTATAAAATTACTGGTTTGGTTTCGCACAGGCAGGGAGCCCATAAACGTCTAGTAAACATTTGATCCTCGCTCTGATGTAATCTGAGTTTCTGCAGAGCGTCAGGACTCTGTCAGACTACACATCGTTGTTGTTATCCTTAATTCACTTTAAACAGGTTTTACAACGAGCAGATTGGTTGTTAAATGCCATTTTAAGCATTGTGACTATTCTTTGTGAATGTTCTTCACATAACTTTACATTACCTCTATTGGGTTTTGGATTGTTGTAACCTGGCAGCATTGCAAAGGTAGTTTATAACAACGTTTAAAATAGTACTTATTAACACCACTGGGCCACAATAAAGCAGTTAACAGTTGAAAATAAGGATTGAAACTACAGCTGTAAGTTAAACCTCTATCTCAGAGTAGTTATGGTGATTTTGAAAGATTAAAAATGGTTGGCTTGTGTTATTCTAGTCCTAATCTGTTATTACATTAGAGTCAAAACTGAGTGTTTATGTATATTTTGTGCATGTATTTTATATTTTACAAAAAAGGAACTAACTCGAATGTTGTAAGCTCCAGCCACTGTTATAGAAGAACCCAGAGGTTTGTTGGAGATCAGCAAGCATTATTGAGATCAAGCTACACAGCAGACAGAACACAAATAAAGTTGTGGAAAGGGTTAAAAGCAGGATATATGGGTATTTCACCAGTGGAAATTAATAGAATTGGTGTTTGTTGTTGCGTCAGCATAGCTTTAACAACAGTCTGGTGTAAAAACCCTTCATGTATACTGAAAACCTCAGCACTAAAAAGCCTCAACACCAGTAGCTACTCACGACTGTTTTCGGCTTATCACCTCTTGCAGATTGGTTGATGACATCTCACCAGTCTTGAGACAAAATTCATTTTTTTGTTTGGTTGCAAATAACTCAGACTATCCTAAAGATTCAGTCACATTCCATTCAACCTGCACATATGGTTGATCTGTGCACATCTTGAACCACTCCCCTCATCTTTTGGACAGACTGTTGTGGAGAAAGTGACCTGATGTCATCTTTATGCTGTTGGCTCCTACAGTGTGGGCTTAGGGTGTGGTGTTGAGTGTTGCATATTTCATTTCAAAAATCGTTTTGTAGTTATATAATACAGTCTCGTGAGGTGGAACTAAGAGCAAGAATGCTTTCTATCCCTAAAATAGCCCCACTCCTGGGCACTGAGCTATTCAGACAGGAAGTCCGTTTGTCTGTTCTGGTTTTTTTTTTTTATGTGCTATGGGTGTGTTTGTAGACAAAGAGGAGAGCATGTAAAGAAATTTTCAGAAAGTCACAGAGAGGGCTTTAAGTCACAGTCTGAGTCTGCAAATGCAATCGTGTCCTTCATCACCGGTAACACGGACTTTGATTTTAAGGTTACAATCTTTTTCACTCAAGATTTACTTGTTATTCTCTGAATGTGCTGGCTTTTGGCCTTTGACCTACACACATAGGTGTTTAAGTATATGTGATTGGTTGAGAGGGGGCACATGATGAGCAGCATGATGGCAGGCCCAAGCTTTCCCTTTTTTCTGTAGATGCCTGCACTCATTTTATTTGCAATAAGCATACAAAAACAGAAACATCCCTGTCCCGGATTCTAACAATTGCTTTTTCTGCATGTGACTCTGAACTCAGAGGGTTCAAACTTATAGTTTTACACAAACAGGAAGGAGAAAAGATTAGCACATAATCGAGTATGAAGTATTTCAGTGCAAATGGGAGACACATTTACATTAAAATCTACAGTAATGGCTGTAATGACCAAGTTTGGCAACATCCCCGTTAGGCCGAGACCCGCCACTGGGCTGGTTTCCAGTAGGTCAGCTGCTACATGTGTCAGAGACACTTTATGACTTTCCATGCTTCACTTGCCGTGTTTTTGTACCATAACTTATTGTGATTAATGTCTAGATTTCTTATTCTTAATGCAAGCTTGGCTGATGATTAAAGGGAAGAAATATGTGGAAGCCTTAAAGAGATCAAGTTGGTTTATTGTTGCATAACAAATTGGACAAACTGTGTTTTGTGTGCTTATTGAGTTTTAAACATGTTTTACAGTTTAGTGAAAAGACATATATATTTTAAAATATTTTTAAATAAGTGTAGGATGTACCGATCAGATATTTATGGGTGATTTTTCATTTCTAGTTTCTAAAAAGCTTTGAACTGCCACCAGCATTCTTTTCTTCAAATTGCATTTTCTGTGTAGCAACAACAGTATAAAACCTAATAAAAGGATTGAAAATATTTTTCTAATCATCCTGCCATATACACTCATTTAGCAGAGGTAATGTCATGCCATGGTGTCAGAAAAGCTGTCAGTAAAAACATGGAAAATGATTTTGAGCATGTTAAGATTATTGTAGTACAAAAATATGTCTTTTGTATTCCTTGTTCATGTGTGTGATTTTGTACTTTTATCATGTTCGAAATAAAACGATTGATTGATTTCATTTTACAATTTAAACATGTTTTACAGTCTTATATTAGTATACATTAGTGTTTAGAATAAAAAGGCATTCTACATTAACATAACTTAAACATGTAGTTTCTTATCTACTCTCCTAAATGTTCAAAAAGGTAGGCAGAGGTTGAAACGCTTTAAAGATAAAGGAGATCAACTTTTCTGTGTTATTCATCCCTCCTGTTATCTCCTTGAAGTCCTGCTCTCCCTTGTTCTCTTGCAGCCTGAATGAGGTGCAAACATGTTAAAATTTTATAGGAATACCAAATATTTCTTTTGATGTATTAGGTGATTGACTTTATTAAGTTGCCCTTGGTATCACAGTAGTCAGGCCATAATGAAATATCAACCTGTGGTATTGAAAGTTTTTACACAACCAAATCTTTTGACAACATAATTTTTTGTCATCTATTTTGCACAGTACAGTCTTTTTAAAGACACATCATTTTGAGATATACTGAAGTTTTAAACTGACAGACCTTTTAGTGGTCCCTTTGTGGCTCAGTTTACTAATTTACTAATATGTACCAGCTGTCTGTTGTATTTTTTTAAAGAACGACTGTCTTAAAGGTGTGCTGTAACTCAAGTTGTGCTGTTATGGACTGAGACAATACTGGTTCAGCTTTTAAAGCTTAGGTGATTGTTTAAACCTTTGAATGACTCACAGATCTATCCTGAAATGAGTCTGGAAGCCTGAAAGAAAATATGACTTAATGTATGGATGTTATTGTGTAAAAGTCTGAGAAACACACGTTGACCAATTGTAACTTGGGAGCAGTTGGTAGGTGTGTATTTTAGACAAGTTTGGGTTGTCATTTGGGTTGGTGCAACTTGTCTTCAATGTCAAACCTGTTGGGCTACCTGTCAAAGCAGAGTTCAGTTGTAACTGCTGTAATTATTAACCCAGGAAAGCAGTAACATGGAGTATATGTTTCTGATTGGGATGTTAAGATTTTTAGCTCACAGAAAAACAGGTAATAATCTCCTTTATGATTTTGGCTACTTGTTTCTTTGTGTTGTGACTTCAACTTAGACACTGAATCTTGTGTCTTGCGTGTTTCTGTGATAAGATACTTACACATGTAGGATGAATGCAGTGCATGCCTTACAGTATTTACCAGAATTTAGTACTTTAGGATGGTTTCGATGTGAGTTCAAGATCTTCTGGTGTTGGTAGTATTGTAAATTCTGAATCTGATTCAAAAGATTGGAATCAGTCTTCCAATTAAGGAAAGTTGTAAAATTGTTGTTTTACTGTATATTTCTGTCACTGATATTACAGACAAAAAGTTATTTTGTGTTGAAAAAGTGTCCTCCAGGACGTATGTGTGCTTACAACTTTATTCTACAGATGAGCTTGTTTTTATGTTTGGGTCAGTTTGGCTGAGCACCCAGGGATCTATGTCATATTTTACCTAGTTGTTCTGCCTGTATGTCATCTCGCTGCCAGGGTATTCACTGGCATAAGGTTTCAAAAAACGTTTGCTATTAAACCACACATGTGTGCAGCCATGCAGTACAGGAGGTTGAGTCTGATAAGTTGAAGTGTAACCGATGAACAGAGGACCAAAACAAAAACAGTCCAACAGGAAATGCAGAACGCTCACTTTATCAGAAGTTAATTGTTCAAATCTATGTTGCTAATGTTAGAAAAAAGAAATAAAAAAACAGTAATAAGTAAAATGTGCAAAAAACCTATTTTATCCAAACCGTATCATTTTGGTCTGGTTATTAAATGATCTGCAAATGTCATATAGCTTTTACTGCTCAGCTAGCAGTATCTCTTCCTCCACAGTGGAGCACATGGCTGAGTCTGGCTGCTGGAGTGTTAACGATGAGCGCTGGATCTGACTGCACTTCAGGCTCCTTTGTCCCGGCGTGACCCCAACTTCTTGGCCTCATCGTCACGTTGAAAAGGAGGGATTGGTTCACCCTATTGTAGCTGTGTTTTTTCTTTAACTGCAGCTTCTACTCTGAGAATTCTTTAGGGCGATGACAAAGATAAAGAGGAAATTTTGTTTATGTTTGAAAGATGCATCATGTGCACATTTTACTTTATGGAATCACTTAAAAGCAGCAAGTTAAAGTACAACTGGCTTCAAGCCAATAAAGCAGACTGCACTTCTTCCTCATTACAGATCCCTCACTAAAAAAATCCAATGAGTGTAAAACGATGTAGACTATCTGTCTTAATGCGATAAGTCCACAGAAAAAGATTCATGCTCCGTAGAATAAAATTTTGTCTAGAGAGAAAAAGATTTATTCTACAGAGGGTACTTTTAAATAGCATTTGTAAAGTTTTACAGCTAAAAATTTCAGCTGGAGTATCTTTTCATCAATTTTACCCCTGCAACATTTTTATTGATTCTTCTAGATGGTAAATCCAGCCAAAATTTAAATATATGAAGTTTAACTCAACAGCAAATGTTAAAAGAAGATTTAAATTTGCCGAAGAATATTTAAATGTCTTCCTTTGATTGTTTTCCACTACCTCATGTCTTGAGGACAAACCTAATGTTGCGATGTATTGATTTAGATTACATTTTTCATATACAGCAAAAACAAATGTTTGTTTTATATAATCTCAAGTTATGAAGTTACACCTAGTTCTTCATCTAGTTAAAAGTTTACTTAGTTAATAGGCAGACTCTGTGTCTTGGTAGGAAAATATTAGAATCATTCATCCAGAGATTGAAATTGGAAAAACTGGTACGAAAAAAAATTTCACAATTTCTTTCCAGTTTTTTTCGTTTAATAAAGCCAGATGACACTTTGGAACTTATGCTATAATGGCATGAATGGGAATAAAATTGAAATTGTTTCAATTTATATTAGATTCAAAACTGCCACTGCTATCAATCCATACATTGATAGCAGTGATTGGCAGATCTGACCTTAAAAAAAAGGAAATCAATATTATCCAGAAAAAAACCATATCATTGTGTTGCCATTACACATAAGAATGTGACAGAGTTGAAAGTAAAGACTGGTAGTTTTTATACTCCAAGGTGTGCAAATTGTTTTCCTTTATTTTTTTGTACTTTTGTTTATTTATTTTGTAAAGTGCCTTAAGATTGCCTGTAATGTTAATATTAGCTCTCTAAATAAGCAGAAAGCAGGATTTGGGATGTCAGCTGATTTGAAGCAAATCTAAAAGAAACAACTCAAGCATCAAAAAAATCAAGGGTCAATATTTCAGCTGCGAGTGGTTTTGTGTGATCCAGATCCAGCAGCGTCCGTTCCACAGCTTTCCTGCTGTCTCTGTGCGTAGAGCTGGAGTAAAAGCCCACATAGGGGATCCTTTGTTTAGGGAGAGTCTAGGCATGGAAGATAATTTACAAGCTCCTGAGGTCCCCATCCCATTGGCTGATGATGCTCTGTCTGCATCTGCAAAAGGCATCCCATATGTGTGCGTGTCTATATGTGTGTGTGGAGCGAGGGGAGTCCGACCACGCTGCCATAGCCGCACTTTGTCACAGCTGCTCACGGTCACCTTAGTCATGACTCCCGGGTGTTTGCCCCACGGACGGCAACTGTAGCCAGCGTTTTTGTTGAGTCTGGAAGAAGCCGTAGCAAGATGGCCACCGGTACCTTTTAGGAATATCCAGCCTTAAACCTGAGGGGCTTTCTCTGCTGAGGACAGAAGAGGTAAAAGCAGCTAGGGCTTCTCACCCTGAGGCGCTTTGTCTCGCTGCAGATGAGCCGCCTGCAAAGGAGCTGCTCTGTTGCCTGTTTTTGTCACCCAGCGATCAGCTGACAGCAGCGCTGTACTTAGAAGCTGGTGTTGTTTTTACTCCTACTAAATCACTCAGGACTTTTTCTGTGCTATCCGGGGAAGTTTTATTATCAAAGCACAAACTGTTTTTAAATTATTCTTGTTTTTGGTTTTGGTTTTTTTATGTTTATAGCCTCTTGAATTTCTGAAGATCACCCCTTGCTTCCTCTTTTCTCGCTGGGATTGTTGTGGTCAGCAGTATTTTTGCACGTGCTCTTTTCAGCTACTTAGCGAGATGCAATAAATTAAAGCTTACATTGCCAACTGTTGTAACTTGGCAAGCCATACTTCTTTGACTGGTGTACTAATAATGCTATTACTTTGCGGTTTGTCGAGAATGTCTTTTTGTTACAGATGTCAGCCATACCTGCATAATTTTACAGCTGCCTCAGTGCAGACCTCCTAACCCTCTGATGTTTTTAGACACCTGAATAAGGCTCTTTGTTGCTGTTTCTGGGGTTGTTATGTAGAGTATTCGACTACGTGACACCCAGCTCAGCCAGACAGGAAACACTTACTGAATGAATGAAGGAAATTCTCACGTGTTCAGAGAAACGCACAAGAAACACTACGCTGTAAGCCAGGAAGGAAGCATGCTTTTTCATTGTTTCACTCTTAGTGTTGTAAAGTGACAGCTCCAGCAATGTGATCTCTGCACAGCCTCAAAGTAAGGAAGTCAAGGACAGCTGAATGTGAGTTTTTGAATTTAAAATGTTTGCCTTTCCCAGTAAATCGGTTGAATTTGTCTTTACGCTGTTCTTTTGCAAATGAAAACAAACTTGTGCAAACCTGCTCGAAGACACATGACTCTCTTGAGACACTCTGGCTTGTTAGCAATCACAAAGTGGTCACGCTTTTGTTGCTTGTTGAGCCTCTAAATGCATGTTTGTGTGCACAAGCCTCTCATCCTTAGCTGCTTTTGCCTGCATTAGTCATTCCCTTAAAAGGAGCATATTAACATTTTTACAACTTTTTATATTCAGTTGTGTTTTTGGCTCACAGCTCATGTGGTTGCATTCATTTCCACCGAGAAATATTTTAAAAAGCAAACACAAGACAGTTGAGAATACAACTGAAAGTTAATAGAGAATTATTTGTAACACCACAATTTGATTATCAATGCATAAGACGATGGCCATCAAAAAAAAGAAGTAGAAACCGCAGACTCTCCAGCTCGTATTTAAGTTCGTAGTGAAGATTTACATGGTGATCTATTCACATCAGGAGAAATGTTGTCTGAAAGCAATAGATTGGAGACCTACAACATGAGAACCCACACAGGGATAAGAAAGTGCTTTATGATGAGACCAGTCTGCCTGTAAACACTAGTATCAAATGACTGCTTGTAACCAAAATTTTAATTCAAAATTTTAAAACTCTACCCAGTTCTGGGGAGCGCTGTTATTTTGACATGAAAAGACATTCATGGTCACGTTGCCCCCAACAACTGTCACCAGAAGAGCGTACTTTATATTAACGAAACTTGAAAGCATCATTCCAAGGTACCACCTTTCATGCTGCTCACACTCTCTCTGTCCATCAATAGCTAGGTTCCCCACAATATGTTATTTAGTCCTAAAATGTCGCTTTAAAGTGATGCTACACATTTAGTTGATGGAGGAATAGTTAAAATACCAATACACAAACAGATATACTGTAAGTGTGCTCATATAAAGTAAACCTCATTCAGATAAAGCTAATAATTGTTGCTAAATAAGCGAGTGGACTCTTTACAACTGTTTAAGATGTATTGTGCTAACAACAAACAGATATACAGTAAAATCTACTGTAAAAGAAAGCATTGCATTGCTCTGGTTGAGGCTTTCCTAATATCACTCCACAACCAATTACAATAAGAGAAATTATCTGAGATTCTAGGTTGGTAATAAATGCAGTACACTCGCTCAGAGATAATGTAAATTAATCTCCATGTTCAAAGCAAAGAGGGAAGGTTTAAGCAACACACTGGGTTGCATACTCCTCATAAAAGACGTTCAGAGCTTGCCTGATAGATTAGTTATATGTGGTGATTGAGCATCGCCCTTTCTAATGCCACCCTGGGCAACCGCCCATACGGCCAAACATATATAGAAGCCACCACTCCTTGAGCTATACAGCAGCGTTCTGAACTGTGTTTAGAAATTTTACAAACTATTCCTGGAAATAATTTCATGTCCCTTTTACATCTGTGTGTCATCATTGATATATGGTGCTCACATCCTGCTTCTACAAGAGGAGGCTATAAAAGCTTTTTTGGAATCAAATAATGTATTACTATGGAATACAATGCAACGGATGATTATGATTGATTTAGATTTCATACTTTTAATATTTATGATTTAATGGACCTGTAATACAATGATATTTGCCATTTACAAATCAGGGGACCTCTGATGTTAGCCCTTTGAAATTACTGTATGACTGGCTCAGCGCTTGGACTAATAAAAAAATCTTAACGAGAATGTGTTTGCTTCTCAAACAGAGTAATACTTCAGAGTAAGAGTTACTTCAGACACCCTGAGGCAGCTCAGCACAGAAACACATTTCTAACACATCACAGATCCAACTCTCCCTCCAGAGACCCAGTGGCTAAATGAGAACACATGACTCCTCATTTACATCCTCTATTTGGCTCTCTATAATCATAAAGTGTAATATAACATAATGAAAAACAGCAGCTCTGCTTTGATGTCGTTTTAAGATTATAAAAAGTTTGATGCGTGAATTGTTGCATGCGCATGCATTATGACATGTGTGAGTCTGCTGCAGTGCTGGAAGAAAGCCAGTGCTGCTTTGTCATTGAAAACAGCAAGTTGTGACAAGCTAGCTCTTCCTCCTTCTTTTCTTGTGTGCCTTTTTCTGCATGATCATGGGCATCCTCAAAGCATCAAACTGTCTTCAATTTTAGGAATGTTCAATAGGAATTGATGTTATCTGCAAGAGAATTTGGTCAACCAGCAAAAAATATAGCATTACAGAAACATAAACATAAATTGTCTCAGAAATTGTATAAAAATAATGTTTTGAAAGCATTTTCAAGTAATACAATGATAATGTCATAATAATACAACTTCACCCTCTCAAAGATAAATCTACTTTAATTGTGTAAATAATCCATAATACTGGCGCTGGAAGATATTTTAAATATCCAAAAAAAAGTAAACAAATAACTAAAATGACCAAGAAAAATAACATGAAAATGGAAGTAAAAACCACACACAACTAAAATCATAAATGAAATTGATTATGAGGTAGGAAATGTAAATTATTGGAATGGAAATTATCAAACTCATTTTGATTTATCATGGGATTTACTGATGTATTTCTTATTGTGACAATCTTACTGATATAGAGGCAGATACTCCTTTCTGACTTCAAATATTAGTGTTGTGCTTTGTTCTATCTTTATTGTAATTATAACCAATAAAATCTAAACAATTTGGATTGTTCACTTTTTAATATAGAGACACATTTAGTGGAGATAAACACAGTAATGGGAAACATACAGTGATCAGGCATAACATCATAACCACTGACAGGTAAAGTAAATATTCCCAATGATCCTTCATCATGACAACAAGTAAACATTTGCCTTTAGATTTGATGTTAAAAACAATAACAAATGGCCAAACATAAGGAGTTGGGTGAGTTTGGCAGGAGCCAAAATGAGATGGAGCCAGTGATTGGGTCAGAGCATTTCTAAATCTGCAGCTCTTGTTGGGTGTTTTCCCAGTCAGCCATGGCCAGTATCTGTCTGAATGTTTTCCAAGGAAGGAATTGTGATGAATTGGAAGCCAAGACTCACTGATGCACTGGGGGCGTGAAAGCTGGCCTGCTCCACCAGACAAGCTGCTACAGCTAAAACTGCAATAAAGGTTAATGCTGTTTCTGAAAGAAAGGTGTCAGAACGTACTGTGCATTTCAATGTGTTGCAGACCAATTAAGGTTACCCACAGCCACAATTGTATTTCTTGGTCTGTTTATATGTGACTTGTTGTAAAACACAAACAACACTGAAACTTCATCTGCACTTAAATGTGTCCATTTTGGAGCAAAGTGAAAAATCTTTTGGTCAGCAGTCTTCATAACACTGTAGCCAGCAACAACGGTGTTCAAGCAGTTTCCAGTTTATGGCAGATTGGATCCTTAGTGGTTTCTCAGCATCCGAACCAATTTCCTTACATCCGAGGGGAAAGTTTGGGTTATGTTGTTAAAACTTACACAGACGCTGGTGTTCCAAGGAGAAAAAAACTCCCACAAATAGATCCAAGCATGTTTAAAAAAGACCAAATCAACTTCTGGAACGGACTTCCAAAGCCCTAACCTCAATTCTAAGAAAGTTTGGGCTCTATGCCTACAGGTCTCTTCGCCCCAAGACAGATTTAGTAAGTGAACTCCGCCAATTGAAATTCATCTTTAAATGTCTAACATTAATATTGCATTCAAGCCCATGGAGAGTGAATGCTTTTACAGTGAATATTCATCTGAACGCATGGCGACCCTGAAGTGATCACATGTGGGACATCACAAGGCTCAATTCTTTGTACACCACATGCCTCCATAAAACAAAACACACTGTGTACATCACAAGCAGGACATTTCTGAGTTGCTTACAGCAGGCCAACATTTTGTTCAGATGATAGTTCTGTTCTTGATATACAGCTAAAAATCTGTTTGACTTCTTTTTGGATTCGCTGCAATACAGTAAAAGCGCCCCATTGCTGTAATAGAGCGTCAGAGTCAACTTGACCCAGATGGAAAAATGTTGATAAAAAACATAATTATGTGGTCAGCGCATGTGTTTTCTATTTGTTCTGTTAGTTCAAAGGAGGGTGGTTTGCATTGAGGCTGTAAGGCTGGTGTGCATATCTCCCTCTCCAAACAGTTCTAAATCAGTGACCGTAGCGTTTAATGAGAGTTTATGCCAGGTAAAAAGTGATGAAGAACATAACCCGCGCACCCCTGCTGTCCAGCTAGTTCATTAGAGTGAACATGGGGCTTACAAAATTGTGTACGACACAGGTTATGATATTGCACTGTAACCTCCAGTTATAAATTCTATCTGCAGCTTAGTTTTAGCACATTATTGGTGCTTTTCGAAAAGTTTTGTTTCCTGCTGCATGTTTAGTCATACTTCCCTTGCTGAAGGACGCAGATCTGAGTCTTATAAAGGCCTGTGCTGTTTCATGCCATGTCACATTTTCAGGTCTGAGTCAAGAGAATGAAAAACAAGATTATGTTTATATTTGTACAAAACTCTCAACAATATTTAATCCACATTTTTGTAATAAAAATATATCTGCCTTGTTCCTAAGATAACATCTAGAACAACACAAAACCTCCACAGACACTATAAGATGGGGAAATTATTGTTTGCATGTAGTCACAGATTACGTTGAGTGTGTGTTTGCCTAGGCTTTTGGGAGCAATCAATGTGCAATGGTACTTTGGACCTTTGGAGTATTGTTACACGTTTTGTCGTCAATAGTCTTGAATGATGTGAAAAGCTGCACTGCACCACTCATATAACTATGCACATTGGCTGACATAGTCTGTGTGAATGACTGTGTAAATTTGCACATTTTTATGACATGCTCAGGGAAACACCTTTGTGTGAAGCATCACACACATGTACATGCATGCTGCACACATGAACTCAGCGAACCTCAGATAGCAGCAATGTCATAAAGTGCGGGCGATTCTAAAATGTTTACTTAGTGTCTTGGCTACCTCTGGGTCAGTACCTCTCTCCGCACTCTGCTGGATACCTGAATCTTCACCTCAGCTGTGGACTAATGCTTTAAATATCCAGGTTCACAACAGTGTTCATTCATCTCAAAACCTGAAATTACCCCAGGAAATCAGATTTCCTGGGGTAATTTCTATGTCTGTATCATCTTTGGACATCTAGAAACTGATGTTTTGGCCTATTTTTCTTTGCAAAATAGTTCAAGCTCAAGCAAGAGATTTTGTGGAGTTTCAAGAACATCAGTTTTCAAGTCTACGTAAAGATTTTCAGTTGGCTCTAAGTCTGGATATGACTTAGCCAATCTAACACAGGAATATGATTTGATGCATTGCAATTCAGACTGTATTTTTAACATTCTGACTCATCAGAAGGATTTTTATGGGAACCTCCACCCATCAGGAGACTCCGCCTGGAGACAGGCAAGCTTGTCTCCACCCCACCAGGCAAGCTTCTTTTCAGCTTGCCTGTCTCTGCTGAAAAGAAGCATCCCCACAGCACAGTCCTTCCACCACTGTGCTTAACTATGGCCTTTTACAATTAACCTTATATGCACATCATTTGCCTCAGCATTTTAGCGTTTTTGATGCTCGTCCCTTACTGGAAGGTGGTCTGTTGGTCTGTGTGTCATGACTATTTAGTTCAAGCTAAATCACTGTATTTTGCCAGAGATTGTTGAGTCAGCTTTCTTCTTCATGTTCCTCCTCTGCTTCTCAGGTGGCTCCTGAAATCGGCTCAGTAAATGGCAAAGGCAAGGAACAGATGGACGATACCTATATGGCAGCAGAGGAGGACGAGGAGGAAGATGGCCACATACCTCACACTCAATTTCCCGTCTTTATACAGTCCTTCACCAACCGTGGTGGACAGCCAGCACTTATTAAAAGAGAGTCAGAGATGGATTTGACCAATTCTGCACTTCACCGCCACATATGCTCTTCTGTGACTCATCAGAATGGTTCTGATGGGAGTCTTACAAAGCCTAATGGTGCTAATATGACCAACTGGTCTCAGTGTGATCTGAAATCAAAGACTTCAATGGCATCGGAGCTTCAAAGGACTATTATTGCCGCAATCCCAAAAGACAGCTCAGAGAACGGGCCAAAGGCGTCTTCAGATGATGTGTCACTTCCACTAAAGAAGATCAAACTGGAAGAGCCGTGGCTGTGGATCACTGATAAGACTACCACGCAGTTGACTAGACAAGACGACCATACGTGCGAAGATCCTCTGTCGATGTTGGCAGCAGTTGTCTGCCTGTCCGTCACAGAGAGGAAGGGACTAGAGGAGAAACTTCTCGGAACACGTTCTTCCATTCTCTGCTCCATTAAGACAGAACCACCAGATTTGCACTTTGTCAAAACAGAAAAAGATGAGTTGAAGAAAAGCACTCCTGCTAATTTGCAAAGGACTCCCCAACCCATCAAAAGTGAACCTCCTCAAAGTGTCCTGTTACCCAGTGTGCAGTCCTTGGTGGAGAGGAGAAACCTTAGTTTTGATCAGGCTATTGCTATCGAGGCCTTGACTCAACTGGCGGTAATACCACAAAGCCCCTCAGGCACCATTAAAGCTGAAAGTAATGGTCAATACCCCATTTCCTCCAGTTCCCCGGGTTTTAACACAAATCCTGCACAGCAAGCAGCTAAACGTGCATCAGCCATCCACTACAACAAAGTCTCGGTCATCAGCTCACCTCTACATCAGACTTCAGTGATACGCCCTCCTGTGGCCAGGCAGGGGAATGTCATTCAGTGCTCCAGAAGGCTGAGCTCCGACACAAAGCCTTCTGTTGCAGAAATGCGCTCAAACTACAGGGGAACAGGGCAGGGTCAGGCTCCTTATGTCATCCATTCACAGTGTAGCTATAAGGACTCAAGCAGGGATCATGAGCGGTTAGTGGAGGACAGGGAAAGATGCGTCATTAAAATGAGGAGGAACAGGGACGAGGAAGAAGTGGCAGCTCAGCTGGCGGATCTGGCCTTCATCATCCAGGCGCGGCACAATCAGCAGTCTGACAACGACCCCCCTAAAGGAACACCTGTTTCAGCTATAAAGTACAACTACAAATCCCAGCAAAACCCCTGTCAGAAAAAGCCTCCCTTAAAAAAGATAAAATCTACGCCGTCCAAGCCCAGGAAGAGGAAAAGCGATGGATTACAGGAGGGAGCGAGTCGTAGGACCGCGCAGGGTGGGGAGACGCCTCACAGGAGCCGAGGCCTGAATGGTCTCCCACATGGGAAATCAAGTCGTCAACCCAAGAACAATTTCTTTTTGCCTTTGGCTCAAATTGATCTGAAGAAATACTTGGCTGAGGCTCAAGAAGGAAGGAGGCAACTGATCCATCAAAGTAACATTCACAATACAAGTCTGTCTCAGAATCCCAACAATCTGTTAACCACAAACCACACTGGTGCTGGAGAAAACCACCAGTGGTCTCTTCCTAATGGCCTGCCTCTCCAACACAATCAATGCAATGGTTTCATTGCAGGACCAGCAGAGAGCCACGTGTTATCTCAGGTAGCGCCGCCTGTTGGCGAGCTGCAACACAGCATTCATCCTAACACTAGCCCTGCAAAACCAGCTTTTATTAGCAACATCAATGGGTTCCATGTTCTGAGTAATGGCTTCTCAGGGCCTCCTCATTCCCCTCCTCCAAGCCAACAGAACTACTATAAGCTAGAGACGTCCGGGTCTGTCACTGTCCTGTCCACAGCGACTGACGGGGCTCACTCTGCAGAGTCCACTCCAACCAGGAACGGTGTCAACAGCTTTCTGGAGTCTCCGATGAGTTTCCTGGATACCCCTATCAAGAACCTGCTCAGTACACCTTCCAAAAAACTGGCAGATCTTCCTTCCTGTCAGTGTGTGGGTGAGTTAGCTCTGCTTTATGTAATTCACAACATAATGGCACTCATTAAAGGATGAGTAAAGAGCAATGCTTTGCAGACCTTAATTTGTGTCTTTAGCCATAAGGTGTCTGTTTTTTCACAGACCAAGTTATTGAAAAGGAGGAAGGCCCTTACTACACTCACCTTGGGGCAGGACCCAATGTTGCTGCTGTAAGGGAAATGATGGAAAACAGGTACATTGATTTGCTTTAACAAAACACACTTTGAGAACCTCCTGATAACAAAAAGTAAACGGCTATGTTACAACTACTCTGAGTAAGAAGGAAGTTTGGTTAAGGTATTTTAACACTTGTCCTAAGTGTCACGCTACAACACATGTGCACAAAACACAGAAACACACAGCATGCTGAAACAGGAAACTGTAAAGCTGAGACCAGGGGGCCATAAGTTTAGATGGCAGCTTGTTTCAAAGGTCCTTGGCTCCATCACTGTCCAAGTTACAGCGCGTTCTTACTGGAACAATAATAAATAATTACTAGGTTGAGAGAATTTATAGTTGCCAATAGAGTCAGAATGCAGGGAGAGGTTGTGTAAACTAATGTAACAAGTGTCAGTTTAATGAAGTGAAATGGTTAAGGTGGTCTGACCCCCAGACGAGAGCTACTGTGGCGACAAATAGAAACTATGTGAAGCCAGGTGCTAGGAATGAAAAGGTTACTGGTTTTAATATAACCATAATTACATTTATTAGTTAGTTATACTGTTTTAAAATGAAATTACCATTAAAACTAAATCAATTATCTTTGGTAGTAAAGACTCAGATGATCATCAGGGATATAATTACCTCTGAAGAGCACTGAGTGTAAAATATTGCTGGTTTTTGAATTTCTTAACTGCACAAAGAGGAATTTCTGTCTTGTTTTATGATGTCTTAGATTCCTTACTTCAAAAAGGAAATAACATGACTACTTCTCTGCAAGTAGTTGGCTTTTGCTTATGCTAAGTGAGGTTACTGTTAGCACTAAAATTACAAGAGTGGATTGTGGGTTCAGTCTGCCGACTAACTTCTGACTAATAAAGGGCAGATTTTAAATCTGTTAATATTGGGATATTATGTTACCAATATTACTACTACTAATGATCGTAATAATGGATATGATCATTACATTTAAGCTATTGACTTCAGTCAAAGCATATTGACTATTATTCCATATCCTATTTTCAAAAAGATAAACATTGAACCTTCTTAAAAATACAGTGTTTTGTGCAATTATAAAGTTGTATTTGTTTTCTTTGATTTGCCACATCAGACCAGTAATGCAGCAGCATTTTTATTTTTAAAACATGACCAATTAATATTCATTCAAAAATAAAAATAGGTGCATGTCACTGCCTTTCTTGGCCTCTAAATTGCTTAAAATCTTAGTTGCAAGTTGTTTACTAGGTGTTTAGACAGAACCATGTGGTTCATAAACTGTGTTTGTTTTCAATGCCAAAAAAAAGAGTTTGAAACATATATTCTTTAAACTGTTACAAGCTCTTACAAATAAGCGGCCAGCAACTGTACTTCAGAAATCTGGAAGTAGTGTTGAATAATTTAAATCTGATTTCAAATGCTACTGATTAACAGAAATAGAAACAGAGCTGATCTAAGTTGTTCCAGATAGCAAGAAAACTGTGAAATATTCATTTACTACACTTCCGAATTGGAAGTCAACTTTAGCATTGTGGAGCATCTGGATAGAAAGACTTAAGATAAATCTCATTTTGTCAGAAATATCTAGAATTGGAAAAAAAAACAGGAAAAGCTCTAGAAATTATGTTTATGAAAAAAAAATATTTTTAAATAGAATGAGTGACATATATTCAATATATGGATTATAGGATTATATTGTGTTATTGCATTACATGCAGAGGATGACATGTTTGCTTTTTCTGCTCACAGGTATGGTGCCAAAGGAAACGCAGTGAGGGTGGAAGTTGTTGTTTACACTGGGAAAGAGGGCAAGAGCTCCCAGGGGTGTCCCATAGCTAAATGGGTGTGTGACTGCTGTAACGCTCATAATCCCATCATTTTCTCACCTTGATTACATGGTGAAGCCTGATGTGTGTTTAAGGAAAAGAGCTTCTCCCTTTTGAAACATGATTTTGTGTGTGTGTTCTGTCTCTGCTCACCATCTGACTTGTCACATCCTGATCCACCCACCAGGTGATCCGACGTGGGAGTGAAGAGGAGAAGTTGCTGTGTTTGGTCCGACAAAGACCGGGCCACTACTGCGACACGGCTGTGTTGGTTATTCTCATCCTGGCATGGGAGGGTATCCCTCGAGCGGTGGCGGACCATCTTTACCAAGACCTCACAGAGACCCTCTTTAAATACGGCTCCCCCACCAGTCGCCGTTGCGCCCTCAACGAAGAGTGTGTTGCCTTTTTTATTTGCTGTTTTCCTGTCTTCTACTTCATCCCTACTGTTTCTGTTCCGTCACTGATCAAGCCTTTCTGTCCCTGCAGTCGCACGTGTGCATGCCAGGGTTTGGACCCGGACACCTGCGGAGCCTCGTTCTCCTTTGGCTGTTCCTGGAGCATGTACTTCAATGGCTGCAAGTTTGCCCGCAGCAAAGTGCCCCGCAAGTTTCGTCTGCTTGGAGACCTCCGGGAGGAGGTTAGAGGACATTTTCATCAGTTTTTCAGTCCATTATAACTCCTAAAATACTGCTAGAAACCATCACTCCCCTGTTTGATGTCATAATGTGTTGTCTGTGTCATCGGTGTATGTTTGATTTGCTTTACAATATAATAAATTACACTTCACTGTTTAATTTGCTATAAATGTACACCTTTAAAACTAAATGTCTTCCAGCATTTTGCCCCCTAGTGGCCAATGTTGAGTATTAAGTTAGAAGACATAAAAAGAAAGCATCAAACGAAAGTCATTTTTCAGCAACGAAAGAAACAAATCCTAAATTTGTTGTTTTTAGGAGGCAAAGATTGAGAACAACCTTCAAAGTTTGGCCACTGATCTCGCTCCACTCTACAAAAAACTGGCTCCTGTGGCATTCCAGAACCAGGTATGAAACATTGAAACTGCAGAATTATAGCTACAATTGGGGTCGTTTTGAAACTTTTGCTGACTCTGTTACTTTTATTTATTTATTTTATGTCTTCTGAACCATCGTCAGTGGATTAGAGAATGTTTACATGCAATCCTATAATTTGCCCCAGTTTTTTTCTGACATCACTTTTCAAATGTCTTATTTTCCTTCTACCTTTAACAGGTGGAGTGTGAGGCTGCAGGGGATGCTTGCCGGCTGGGCAGGATGGAGGGTCGTCCTTTTTCAGGGGTCACAGCTTGCGTGGATTTCTGCGCTCACGCTCACAAAGACACCAGCAACATGAACAACGGCAGCACTGTGGTAAGCTCTCAGTCAGAACTGTTACCAGGCTGGTTACTGTTGGGCAGCGCCAGCTGTGCTTTACAAAAGCATTAACATCTCTTGGACTTTTTCAGTTTTTGACTAATTAAAGCCACAAACTTTATTGTGTTTTATTTGTAATTATTTATAATAGCTCAATGTAAATTACTTCATATATGTAAAGTGGAAAGAGAATGATTCATGGTTCCAGTTTTTCTCAATAAATAAAAATCTGGAAAGGGAGGCATGCATTTTTTTTAAGTTACCCTGAATCACTACTTCCTAGAAGCAGCTTTGGATAGCAAGTTTTTTTGGTTTATGTCTCCATCAGCTTTAGACATGTGGAGACTGAAATATTTGCTAATTCTTCTTCTCAAATCACAACCATATTGGAAAGGGAATGTCTGTAAATATTGCCTGCGGTTCACAAATAGATTTAGATTTGAATTTTGTTTGAGGCATTCAAAAACATGAATGTACTTTTATATAGGTGGATCACAACCAATTTTCATTGTGTCACTGGTCTGTATTTGTTAAAAAAATTGCAAGAAAAAAGAGCTCGCTTTTTTACAGTAGCTGGTGTCCTGTAATGGAAGTTGACACCAATCATTTCATGCCTTAGAAGAAGACAATCAGAGTCATATTTTTCAGAAAGGAATGAAACTCTTGACCTCTTCCTGGTGTGCTTTTTCAGGTTTGCACTTTAACAAAGGAAGATAACCGTGCGGTGCGGAATATACCTGAGGATGAACAGCTTCATGTGCTCCCACTGTACAAGATCTCTGACAAAGACGAGTTTGGTCAGGTTGAAGGCCAGTGGGCCAAGATCCGGAGTGGAGCTTTGCACATTCTCTCCTCCTTTCCCAGAGAGGTAAGTGGTCAGCGAAGCTCTGCTCAACGTTTAGGGGGAGAAAAATGTAATTTGTATAGCATATTTCAGGAACAAGGCAGTTCAAAATGCTTTACATCAGAAAAACACAAATATACAAAGTCATAAAAGACACCATACAGTCAACAATTGAGAAGACCTGTAACAAACAATACATTTTGATGAATGCCATTATTAAAATCATCAATACATAGGCCTGTCACGATAAACTTTGCTGAGCGATTAATTGTCTCAAAAATTATTGCGATAAACGATAATATTGGTTGAAGACCATTTTACACTGATTTAATGGAAATTACGTTATAATGCATGCGATTTCCTGCCAAAGATAGATACACTTTATTTTCAAAAGAACACTTAACACTGGAACTGATAAACA